>JAQIUQ010002918.1:0-306142 GCA_030378365.1 Hybognathus amarus | reverse complement strand
GGACACGCTCGCTCTCGGGGACACGCTCGCTCTCGGGACACGCTCGCTCTCGGGGGACACGCTCCGCTCTCGGGGACACGCTCGCTCTCGGGGACACGCTCGCTCTCGGGGGACACGCTCGCTCTCGGGGACACGCTCGCTCTCGGGGGACACGCTCGCTCTCCGGGGACACGCTCGCTCTCGGGGACACGCTCGCTCGGGGACACGCTCGCTCTCGGGGACACGCTCGCTCTCGGGGACACGCTCGCTCTCGGGGGACACGCTCGCTCTCGGGGGACACGCTCGCTCTCGGGGACACGCTCGCTCTCGGGGGACACGCTCGCTCTCGGGGGACACGCTCGCTCTCGGGGACACGCTCGCTCTCGGGGACACGCTCGCTCCTCGGGGACACGCTCGCTCTCGGGGGACACGCTCGCTCTCGGGGGACACGCTCGCTCCGGGGACACGCTCGCTCTCGGGGACACCCGCGCTCCGCACACGCTCGCTCTCGGGGACACGCTCGCTCTCGGGGACACGCTCGCTCCGGGGACACGCCTCGCTCTCCGGGGACACGCTCGCTCCCACACTCGCTCCGGACACGCTCGCTCTCGGACACGCTCGCTCCGGGGACACGCGCGCTCCGGGGACACACGTGCTCGGACACACGCGCTCTCGGACACGCTCGCTCTCGGGGGCACACGTCTCGGGGACACACGCTCGCTCTCGGGGACACGCTCGCTCTCGGGGACACGCTCGCTCTCGGACACGCTCGCCTCCGGGGACACGCTCGCTCCGGGGACACGCTCGCTCCGGACACGCTCGCTTCGGACACGCTCGCTCCGGGGACACACGCGCTCTCGGGACACACGCGCTTCCGGGGACACGCGCTCTCGGACACGCTCACTCTCGGGGCACACGTGTCTCGGGACACACGCGCTCTCGGACACGCTTGCGCTCCGGGGACACGCTTGTCTCTCGGACACGCTCGCTCTCAGGGACACAGCTCGCTTCGGGGCACACGTGCTCTCGGGGACACGCTCGCTTCGGGACACGCTCGCTCTCGGACACGCTCGCTCCGGGGACACGCTCGCTCTCGGGAGACACGCTCGCTCTCGGGAGACACGCTCGCTTCGGACACGCTCGCTCTCGGAGACACGCTCGCTCTCGGACACGCTCGCTCTCGGACACGCTCGCTCTCCGGGGACACGCTCGCTCTCGGGGACACACGCGCTCTCGGAGCACACGCTCGCTCTCGGGGACACGCTCGCTCTCAGGGACACGCTCGCTCTCGGAGCACGCTCGCTCTCGGGGACACACGCGCTCTCGGACACACGCGCTCTCGGACACGCTCGCTCTCGGGGGCACACGTGCTCTCGGGGACACACTGCGCTCTCGGAGCACGCGCGCTCTCGGACACACCCGCTCTCGGACACACCCGCTCTCGGACACAGGCGCTCTCGGACACAGGCGCTCTCGGACACAGGCGCTCTCGGACACAGGCGCTCTCGGACACACGCGCTCTCGGACACACACGCTCTCGGAGACACACGCGCTCTCGGAACACACGCGCTCTGGACACACGCGCTCTCGGGACACACGCGCTCTCGGAGACACACGCGCTCTCGGGACACACGCGCCTCCGGACACACGCGCTCTCGGACACACGCGCTCTCGGACACATGCGCTCTCGGACACACGCGCTCTCGGACACACGCGCTCTCGGACACACGCGCTCTCGGACACACGCGCTCTCGGCACACGCGCTCTCGGACACACGCGCTCTCGAGACACACGCACTCTCGGACACACGCGTCTCGGACACACGCGCTCTCGGACACACACGCTCTCGGACACACGCGCTTCGGAGACGTGCTCTCTCACGCACTATGGAGCACGCTCGCTCGCTCTCAGGGACACTCTATCTCTCTCACACACTGTCGAGCGTGCTCGCTCTCGGACACACTTGCGCATGGGGACACACAGGGACACTCGCTCTCTGGGACACTCACTTTGCAGGTCCTAGGCAGAGAAAGAGACTACTCGAGTGAAAACCGCTTCAGTGAGCTCAATTATACTAATGCCGCATTTTATTGTCAGTAACAGTAACAGTGTTGTAATGGCAGAAACAGTAATTTGATTGATTACTCGTTACTGAAAAGATAATGACCGTTATTCCCATTACTGTTTAAAAGTAACCCTGAACTTTCCACAGTAACTCACTAGGTATGAAGCAGCATGAGAGCATCTTACCGTACTTCAAAAGAAGCTCATTATATCTGTTTCCGTTGGCAGATCCAGTGGATAATGAGCTGAAGGATAATGGGCTCACATCAGACATTCGCAAATTCATCGTGTTGCAATTCCCGATTTGAATTGCTTTGGCATTGGAGATGTTCACAGGCCACCCTAAAGAAAAGAAAACAAAGGAGGAGAAAAGATAAAAGTACGGTCCCAGTACGGCACGTCATTCCAAGGAAAAACAAATCAGTAGCTTGCTGTCCACAGCTCACTGTACCCGAGTCAGACGGAGGACATATGAGTTGCGGGTTAAAACGCAGGCCAGGGTTTGAATCCAGTATGAGAGACTCTGCTGCCCATCCACTATCTGGGCAGGACTTGAAACGATCGTATGTTGGATGATGAGGATGTTTAATTCTGTCTACCTCAGAAAAGGACATCGAGAGCTGACTTGCAAAGTCTTGCTTTTGAGAACCGTCTAATGAATTCGCAGCAGCCGGTCTCAGATAGAGATTGTCCTGCGGGGTTGGGTAAGTGGTGGGTTTCACAGAAGATGCATCTCCAGCCCACCTGCTACTGGCCGGTTGCTGTGGGAACGGATTATGGACGCTGTGCGATGGCAAGTCTGGCTGATCGACTATTCGACTGCCATATTTGTGATAGTTGTACTCTTGTGCCAGTTTCAGCTCCAGATGTGGAGAGCTGGGAGGAGCTGCGTCCATCTCTGAGGAGAGACTCTTCAGCCGTCCTGAAGCTGAGGTCTTCAATGCTGGCCTCCACCGGACCGATGTCTGAGCTTCTCAAGGGCGCTGGAGAGTCTCTGGAAGATGGCGACGGGTCTGCGGAAACACAAGTAACGTTGCATATATGAGCACCGGATGTTCCTAACGCACAATGACCATTGTTGCAAATAACAAAAAATTCACAAGCTATGAAACAACTTAATCAAACTCAGTTGTGTTGTCACTCATGTACACAGCGAATCCCCCATGGAGCGAGCCATGATTAAAAAATATTTCATTATTTATTTTTCTCAAATATGATTAGTTCTTCATAATTCAGCAAACCCTTGTTACTAGGTAGAAGCTTTACTTTGTTACTCCAAGTCACGAGTTTATAAAATTAAGATAATTCTAGTTTAATTCCCCCTTTTGTTATATTCAGAGTTGATTCAGACACATACTGACATACTTTGACCAAAGTGTTTGGGAACATCTGAGGTTTCAAAAGCATATAAATGTTATTCCTGCAAGGAAAAAAAAATGTTAGTTAAGATTAATTAAATAAAAAATTAAATCACAGTGTATAAACCACATTTCATTATTACATTCAGTAATGGAACCGTTTAACAGACAGTGATGATGCATTACCTTGGCATTAAATTACAGAAAACTGCTGCTTAAGTGTTTCTAATACAACGGCTGAGGGAGTGATGGCAAATTTGACATCTCTCTCTCTCTTTGACCAACGAAATCAATCTATTGACATTTTTTCCTCTTTTTAACGTCATAGAAATGCTATTGTGGATTGTTTCTTTTGTAATTGGAGCAAATGGGGATGCAAAAATCCTTTAAATTGAACAGTATTCCAAACAGAAAGGGAATGAAAAATACAAGTATAAAGCAAACATAAATTATAGTGGCATATTCATTATAAACATCATTTATTATAAACACCAAACCTAAAATAATTTATTTAAAAGCGAAACATGCACTGCATACAAACATGCCGACTTCCATACTATATAGTAGTGAAAAATAGTAAGTGACAAAATGGTTTAAAAGCATTTGCATGAATAAGAGCGAGATCATATAATGTAACACTACCCAAAGGATGACTAAAATGAAAGGATGCTGCATTAATTGCTTTAAATATTTTAATGCATTAAACTGGAAAAAAATTAATTGCATGTGTTAACAGCCCTACCGGTCAAAAGTTTTAGATCATAAGATTTTTTATGTTTTTAAACGAAGTCTCTTCTGCTCACCAAGGCTGCTTTATTTGATGAAAAAACAACAAAAAAAAACACCAAAAAAAACAGTAATATTGTGAAATATTATGAAAATAAAAAATGACTGTTTTCTAAAATGTAATTTGAAAGCTGAATTTTCAACATCATTACTGTTGCTGATTACACATCAGTTTTCAGTGTCACATGATCCTTCAGAAATCATTCTAATATGCTGATTTTATGCTCAAAAAACAAATTATTATTTTCGATGTCTGAAAACAGTTGTGTACCATTTTTTCCTCCAAAATTCTATGAGTAGAAAGTTCAAAAGAGCAGCATTTATTTAAAATATAATCTTTCCTAACATTATAAATGTATTTCCTGTAACTTTTGCTTGTTATGCTTTTGCTTGTTTGTTTTATTCATCCTTGATGAATGAAAGTATTTTCTAATTCCTTTCCCCCAAAAATAAAAAAATAAATTCTTACTGACCCCAAACTTTTGAATGGTAGTGATTAATGTTACAAAAGCTTTCCATTTCAGATCAATTCTGTTCTTTTGAACTTTTTGTTCATCAAAGAATCTGGAAATTAAAATGTAAAAAACTGTTTTCAACATGGATAATAATCATAAATGTTTCTTGAGCATCATATTATAATAATTTCTGTAGGATCATGCGACACTGAAGACAGGAGTAATGATGCTGTAAATTCAGATTTGATCACAGGAATAAATTACACTTCACTCTATATTCACATAGAAAACTGCTGTTTTAAATTGTAATAATATTTCACAATATTAATTTTTTTTAATCAAATAATTGCAGCCTTGGTGAGCAGAAGAGACTTCTTTTAAAAACATAAAAAATCTTACAGATCTAAAACTTTTGGTAGTGTGTGTGTGTGTATATATATATGAAGAGTTCAGATGCAAAAGCCTCTAAATGCCATTTGAAATTTTCCTCTAAAATGACCATTTTTATCAAGCTTGTATATTTAAGTTCAGTAATTTCACTTAAATGACAATTAATAGGTAATCTTCATTGTCATTTAAGTGAAATTACTGAACTTAAATATACCAGCTTGATAAAAATGATCATTCTAGAAGAAAATTTCAAATGGCACCTAGAGGCTTTTGCATCTGAACTCTTCATATATATGTGTCACAATGATAAACAACAAAAATGCCACTTGATGTCAAATGGTTTCTGATCCTTCAAGTAAATCCACAACATGAATGTCATTTTATGAATACATTTGCTTACCTTCAGGAGTGAGTGAGTCTGTTGTGAGGGATTTCATTTTTTCTACAAGCTCCTCAGGGCCCTGATACAATGTCTGTGCAAATCAAAGCAACAAAATGAAATAAATAATAATACTAGCACAACTGTCCCATGTTTCACTTCCTGACTGCATCTCCACAAATGCAGTCATTATTATGTGACTGGTTTCAAAACGTGCACAACATGAGTTCAAGTAGACGTGTTAATTCAAGAAATATGGTCTGGAAACGACCAATTCATGACCGTATCATACAGAGTCTGTTCTTTTCAATAGCTGTGTTTACACGGGCCATAATAATTAGGATTTTAGTGCAGATTAACAGTTTGGAAGGGAACAGCTGGTTAACATGTCTTCAAGGCAAATACTATATGCTAATTCGTGTATAACGCCATCTGGCAACTTTTCGAGCAGGCTTTAGCTACTTTCCATTGAAAGAAGTTTGCAACAAATTCTCCTTCCACTCAGCGTCTGTGAAGTGGAGCAGAACAACATCATCCCATCAGTCCTTGCTTCGGACTCTCATCCACTGCATGTTTGGTGCGTTTTTACTGCTTGATAAATATAAGCAGGACGCCACAGAGCTTTCTGTGCTTGCCGTTTCCTAAATTAGCACCCGGAATAGATAAATATCAAGTATGCTCTTTAAAACAAGGAAAAGAAGCAATGTAGGAGAATGGTTATGTGTTAACAGCGGGGAACTCTACATTTTTGCAGTCTGCATGTGTTAAAAAATCCATTCTGATTTAATCAACCCGATCACTTTATTTAACAGTCATGTAAACATTACGATTTCATTTTGCGAATCAAAATGATTCGAACTGGAAGGGACACGGTTAACTCTTTAAAAATTCATCTTTAGGTCGTATCCAACTCTAAAAGAGCAAAGAACTGGTGACAAATCTGATCATGCTCATATTCCTCTATTGTAAGTTGCACTGGACACTGTTACTATAATGCAGAACACATACAGAAAACAATATCATAAGAGTTTCGTCAGTGTATAAAGGAGTGTGAAAGGAGTTTTAAATAAATAGACTTTAAATAAACTTGTCTTACATCAGAGAGTATTGTATTTGTATGTACAAATTCTGTCTAGGTTAAATAATGGCTTCTATGAATACATGAATTGCTTAAAAAGAGCTTATTGTATTCTTATAATTTAGATCAGTGTTTTGTTTTGCTCTATCCTCTTCATTTCAGCGTTCGTCATTACGTCATGCGTCAAGTTCAAGGGTCACTCACACATTGTATTTTTTTAAGTTTTAGATATGGATATTTTTCTTACACAAACGCATTCGCTTCACTTCAGAAGACCTTTATTAAATCCCCGGAGTCGTGTGAAGCACGGAAAATATCAACACCGCAAGATACCTGTAATTTGATTGTTTTGCACGTTCGTAGGAGGATTTAGAGAAGAGGATGGTTCACTATTGCTGTGTGGTCGATTGTATGGCTTGTTGGGGGCTTGATTTAAAATGATAAAAATTTCATTTGAAATAAATAAGAACATTGATCAATGAAGACTTACCCGGCTTTGCAGTGAGCAGTGATTATTTTCTCCGTTCTGCGATCACCCACAGGAGATGCGAATCACGCTTTGACTCTGCTTGGCCAGGTATAACCTCTGCTTTAACAGTCTGATCTCATAAATGGCGCATGTATAACACGCCAATTCGTATTTCCAACACGCATAATCGCTTTTCAGCGTGTTTATGAACGCCATTGACTTAACGTTACATTACTGTATATATAAATATATGACCTACCTCAACCCCGTCCCTAAACCTACCCGTCACTGTGGTTAATAGCATTTATGAGTCTTCCCCTACCATCCTAGGAAAAAAATATCGCTCCCCAGATGTAGATCTACATTTTGCTTCCTTTCGCTTCATTTTACCGCAGAGACATACACGCATAGCTCAAAATGCATAAAGATAACACGCCACTTGATTTGAAAGTGTCATGTATGTTTAAGCAAAAATCATGATGGCATGTTGCTTTTAGCATTATCACTGCTTTCTGTTTGGCAGAAAAGATCGGCCCAACGTTTCGAGAAACAAAATAATCTCAAAATAATTCAAAATAATTTTGAAAGCCTTTAATATTTCATGAGTGAAGGGTCCTAAATAAGAATAAATGTCTCCCCAGTAGATTATCGTGGCCAAGACACGGGCGAGTTTGAACCGACGTTTTTTGACATCCCAGATCACATATGGGCTTTGAATTCGAATAACTTCAATTTTGTCACCAATACAAATTTTGAGCTTCTCTCCAAACCTCCTCCGGTCGTCAGATATTAAAGTGCTTATCTATTGTGGATTTTGCCTGCTAACTCTCTTGAAAGTGCTTGTCTGCGTCTTTACAGCCGGTCATTCTATTGTTTTCTTGCCACCCAACTACTCGCATGCGTACAATGTCAACAAAGATCCTCCTATTGTATACTATTACAGTGTTTTATCATTTTGAAGTTTAAATACTTAAACATATCTTTAAGTATTTATCTTGTGTATTTCAGTGAATTTCTGTACTCAGGCTAATTATTTTGGGACATTTCAACACTGACAGATTCACCTGACACACAAACTGAGAGAAAATAACAACAACTTACCATCAGACTTTCCAAATCCGCTTTTACATTTGGTTCCAGCTTTTCTCTGTAAAACTGGTAACAAGCTTTCATAGCTTTCTGTAAAAAAAGAAAAATAAAACAAACAAACAAACTGAAAATCTGAACTGGTTTTTGGATACTAATGTAATCCATGCCCAAAATGAACAGTCAACACGTGTCAAATGCAATTACAAACCGGCTTTGGCAAGCAAATAAAACTAAAAGAATGCAGGCCCTTTACACCATGAACGATAATTGTTTGCTTTTTTACATGTTCAACTTTCTTTAATATTACATGATTAACTAAATGTATTTTTCCATGTTCTTTTCTGTAATGCACTTTCTGTAAAGCTGCTTTGAAACAATATGTATTGTGAAAGCGCTATACAAATAAACTTGAATTGAATTGAATTAATGTGTAATATTACTGTTTGTTTCAAAACTCTCTGAAACACCCCCATTGTAGTCTTGATATTTCTTCCTGAAATGAAAATGTTACAGTATTCCTCATTTAAATAATTCCCACCCAAGGCACATGCAAAATAAAGGGTCGGAGCCTGGTTGAGTTAGTAGCGTAGCGCGTTGAAACTTCCATTTTGGTAAGGAGCTGGACATGCTGGAAGTGGCTGAACAATCAGAGCACAGTGTGCTTTTCAGAAGGAGTGACTTCATAGAGACAGGAACTAAACTGTTACTGACAGACTGGGAAGAGAGGGGCTGCAATGTCAAATTTGTGAAAAGTAATGTGTTACTGAACATTCATGAAAACAGCTTGTGTTGCATTTGAGATGGTAAAACAGGACACTGCAACTGGTGTTGGCACTAATACTATGGGGAACGCCACCAGTGTATAAACAAAAACCAATAATCAATGGAAGATGGGATTAATGACAGTAACGTCTGTGAATCTGTGTTTGGTATTGATGCTATGGGGAAGCAATACCCGCTACGCTATGCTGAGGGAATGCCTGTCTGAATATGCATAAACATAGTGGGCAAAGCATATGCTCAAGTCAAAAGCATGTCAAGCCCATGGGCGCATCCCATGATGAAACCAGATGTAGCATTGAAGTTTCAGTTCAAAATGAAACAAAATCAAGACTTTAAAAAAGGGCATTATAGGTCCCGTTGTGTTACCAGAGAACTGTTCCATTTGAGTAATCTAAAGAACCTTTTACGGAATGGTAAGGTTCCACGTATGTTTAATTTTCTTGAAACCATTTATGCCAAAGATTGTAAATGAACGTGCTAAATTGACAGAAATAATGCAAAACATGTCTGGTGAGGAAGATTTGTGGTTGGTAAATATTCTCAATTCATTCGCATTGGCGTGTGTGGAAAAACATTAATTCGAAGGATAAAACTTCAGTGCTTCTACCTTTAAATGTGGGGCGGTCCTTGCTCTCCTCCTTCCAGCACATCTTCATAAGGTCTATGATCTCTTGAGGTGTGTCACTCGGGATTAGCGCTTTCATCGGGCCGTTCCCCCTGACACACACAGTGGCAGATTTGATCCTCACTTCTGGCATCTGAAGTAAAAGAAAAAAAACACTTTCTGGTTTTAAAGGGTGATGAACTGAGAAATAAAATTTCCTTGAGCTTTTGACATCTAAGAGGTCATCATATTATAAGAATATCCAGTAAGTTTCAGAACTGAAAACGTCCTTGTTAGTCCAATAAAAGCTTTTATTGACACCAGCCTCAACAAACGTCTTGTTTTTGAAAGTGTGGAAGTATGACGTCAATGATGCTAAAACCCCACCCTCTCATCAACGCCTACTTCAACATGGCCGGTTTAGCCCTCGCCCACTCGATTCCGTGCATTCACGCATAGGTAAACAAAAGCATACCTCGTGATGACAAACCGGAGCGAGCTACCAGCGATAAACATTCCGTTGACAAAATGTTGTGCCGTGCCTAGCTGTGGAAGAAGACAGTTGCTGCATAAGCTTCCTCTGGATTCCAATATTAGGAATGCCTGGTTAAAATTTGTTTTTAATGACGTTCCAGCAGATGAGTGTAAAACATTATCCATATTTTCGCTTCATTTCACCGAGGATTGTTTTCTGAACAAGACACAGTTCGAGGCTGGATTTGCAGACCGATTAAGAGTAAAGAATGGTGCTGTGCCGTCTATATTGGATCTGACAGGAATTGTGCAACACACGGACTCTGGGTCGAACATGTATGGGCGAATCCGGTTGCCATTTGACAACATTGGACGCTTTCCCCACGTGCACCGACGAGTGAGTTAAACTCATTATAATATAAGAGGGAGAAATGAAGACGACACAGATATGCATTCTGTGTATGACCTAGAAGTATTATTCAGCGATTGGCAGTTAAGTTAATCTGTACGGAACATCATTGTTGTACGGAACATGATTAGTCTACGTTACCTTCTATATTGGATCCAACAGGAGTGGTGCAACACACTTATGTGAGTAATATTTTTATTTTAGAAATAATAATCTGCTCGGCTAGCATTTGCATTGTTACAGTATCGTTTATATCTAATAATTATGTGTATGTGTCTACAAGTATCCGTTGTATTCGAGGTGCTGTTGGTTCATTGTCCTGCGATTCGAGATCTGACTCTGGGTCAAACATGTATGGGTGAATCATTTCGGTTGCCATTTTACAACAGTGGTTTTCAAACCAACTTGAAACCAATCAACAGAGTTGAAGCTCATTATAATATGCAAAACTGTTATCCACTCACAGCAGTGGGCGTTTACTTCCTAGTCTTCAATGCGAAACGCCCATAAAATCCAAGCATTTTTCAAGTAGGCTGAAAACTAGGGAAGAAAATAGCCCATAACTTATTCATTTTTATGTTTTTGAATGTTAAAACCAAGCGAACGTCATAAGTTGACCTCAGACAACAAAATAAAAAAAACATTTAAAAAGCCAGTTCATGACCCCTTTAATACTGGTCTTGAGTTTGTTATAGGGCAAATATTAAAGCAACACCAAGGAACTTTTGCTCTGCGGTCGCCCTACAGGTTGGAAGAGGAATTTATTACAGCTGTCGTACATAATTTAGCCTACCGTCGCACGCGCGCTCACTGTTTATCCAGCACCGTCTTTGGAATGAACAATGTTTACAGACTAAGGTAGAGTATGTTGCATGATTTCATGAAAGTATGATGTATTGCGACATCAGAAATGAAGAAAAACGAAATAAAGACTATTGTAACGATTGACATAGCAAGTCAAATTTGTAGTTTTCTTATGTCTCAATGGGCTCTATGCACGGCGGTATTTCCGGTGAAGGTTTAAGGATGCTCGATAACTTCCGCCGATCGTAGAGTTCAATGCAATACCGAGAATTTATATTGAATTTTATACTCTATTATACTAAAGAAACTTTAGACACAAAAACAGATAAAACAGACACCCCTCATTGTGTTTATGCTTCTTTTTAAAATTATATTAAATAAACATAACTATATATAAAATTACATCTAAACGCATGTACGTTTCATTTCAAAGACGGGAGGACAGTAAATTTTGAAGACTCTGCCATAATCCCGTTTTCCTCGGTTTTCCTCCGCTTTAATCTACACAACCAGAAATGGACGAGCATCCTTGCGTCAAATGCGGTACTTATGCGTGCATATAGCCCATAGAACTACAGAAACGCGATCCGATCTGGCAATCTTACATAGCGTGGTTATAGCAGATACAGGACTGCGAAGCGAATCGCAGAAGTGCCTTTCACCCTGTTACGACTTAATGAACCACTGAAACGATTTTGGGGACATTATTTTAAGGTAAAAAAATCTTATTTAGTGTTGCTTTAAAGAGGGTTTGCATGCATTTACATAGCCTTTTTAAAGCACAATGGCAAAAAAAATACTATTTTATTTAGGAAATGGTCACGCTAAACTATATCAAGGCTGTTCTGGGTCAAATTAATTTACATGAGGCTAGTGTTATATCAGGGACCCTCTTTTTTTCTTTGAGAATAAGGAACTGTGCTGTTTAAACTGACAGCAATAATGAAAATTACCCTGAAAAAAACTCTAACAATGCTAACATTGTCCTTCTTGTTCTGAAATGAGACTCACTTTCATACGGCTCACGGCCCGTGAGGATGACCCAAACTACTATGGCAAAACTGTAGACGTCAGATTTTTCGGTGGAGCGGGTGTGGATGCTCTCGAGGTGCTCCGGGGCCATATAGCACAGCGTGCCAGCGCCGCGCACACACGTCTTCTTTCCCAGGCGACTCTGTCTGCGAGATTCCTCTTTCGTCAGCTTGCTCCACGCCTCGGATGTGGCCAGACCCAGATCTGCTATCTGATGCAAAACAAACAAACACTCGTTATTGTGGTGCAATGTGGGATTGAATAAGTGCACTCAATGATGTCCACTGTGGTTTCGGACTTCAATACAAATAGCTGTCCCCTCAAATAACACCCAAATGAGGGTATAGGGGGTGATTTCAGAATGATTAAACCAACATTTAAGATGCTGTGCGATGCGATTGGTCCACTGGTTTGATTAGTTATCCAATCTAATCTGTTGAGGCAAAGTCACATGAGTTTTTTTGTTGCGGATTCGAGGGGTTTATCATTTATTTGATAAATGTGTTTCTATTGTAGTTTATGCGATATCCCAAAATGTATGCGATATACTATATATTTCTTCTCTTTGCAATTTATTTATTTTTTTATATTGCAATGACAAAATATTGCAAGAAGATACTACAGACGTTATCAGCTGCTTGAGCGAGACACATTTGCAAAATATTAAGTTAAAAATAGTCATTATGATTATGATAAAAGTCATAATTTTGTCTTGTTTTATGAGGTTCGTGCTGCGGGACCATATAAGACTATAATCTAATCTATTAATAATTATTTTCATTTTTTAAGGCATGACATCACAGGTCAATAGGGTAAAATATTAACTATATTAAATAGTTTTCATAGGTTAAATAGGTAACTTGCTCTGTTCTGTGATGTGCGTTCGTGACTCTCCTGTTCGAACTTGTTTATCAAAATGAACAAATCTTTTTGTGTTCAATTGGCTCATTCAACGAACGAAATGAACGAATTGACTAGGGAAGATTTGTTCATTTTGATAAACGAGTTTGAACAGTAGAGTCACTAACGCGGATCACAGAACAGAGCAAGGCGAGCATTTGAGCTTATAAAACTCAAACTTTGTTATTTTCTTTTAAATGAGCGATCGTTTTGCTTTGATAAAACCCTTATTCATCGTCTGGATTTGTTTAAAGCCCTTTGAACAGTTTGCACCGAACCGGTCTTTTGGACCTTGAACCGTTTGATTCCCATTGAAGTCCATTATATGGAGAAAAATCCTGGAATGTTTTCATCAAACACCTTAATTTCGTTTCGACTGAAGAAAGAATGACATGGACATCTTGGATGACATGAGGTGAGTAAATTATCAGCACAAGTTTTTTTTTAAAGTGAACTACTCCTTTAAAGGGGTGTGAATAAGACTGACGTGACACATTCATAATCATGACATGACACACATCATGAATTTGAAGGAGGTTTTATGCATGCTTAATTATGACATTTTTAATGCAAATTTGACATTGTTTAAGATGTCTTTGCAATGGCACCTTGACCTAACCCAATACATCATAACCTGCCAGTGTCTTTATCATGACAGCTCTATAGGGGGTGGCAGTGGCTCAGTGGTTAATGTAGGTTGTCTACAAACCAGACTGGTTGGAGGTTCAATCCCCGGTTCCACCTGACCAAGTGTCGAGGTGTCCATGAGCAAGATGGCATGCCTTGCATGAGTGAGTGAATGGGCTTTGGTAGACATTGGGTCTATGAAAGCACTATATATTACCATTACATTACCATGACAATATACATGACATAAACATGGCATAGCAAATTAATCATCAAACTTAAGAAAGCACTTAGCTCTATGGGTTAACATTGCATTAAACTGTCATGTGGTTGGTTTTGACATTGGCTGCCATTATAACTCTGTCATGAGTATTTTTTCATGACCTCAACTACAGTGGTACTGATCGAATTTGTCATTAAAAATTTCTAATGGCTTCATGACAGCCAATGTCAAAACCAAACACATGACAGTTTAATGTAATGTTACCCAATAAAGCTAGGTGGTTTCTTAAGTTTGATAATTAATCTGCTATGTCATGTTTATGACAGGTTGTGTTGTCTTAGTAATGTAAAGTTGTCATGATAAAGACACTGACAGGTTGTGATGTATTGGTTTATGTCAAGGTGTCATAACAAAGACATCTCATATTTACATTAAAATGTCATAATTAAGCAAATTACACATCATGATAGTTGTCATAAACATGCATAAAACATAAAACATGTACATGTGTCATGTCATGATTATGAATGTGTCATATCAGTCTTATGCACAACCCTTCAAGTTAAGTGTTACAGTGTATTTTTAATGTCTTTTCCACTAGTCTGAAACAACAAATACCAAATAGCTCAAAATCTCTAAATTGACCTGTGCATGAAGAAGAAGAAAATTGCCTGTAGTGTATTGCCTTAATATGAAACAGGTCTAAATATTTTACTCTATTGCACAACTTTTACAAAAGGGTGTTTTTTGGGGAATCAAGAGGTAAGTTTCATACTTTTATATGGAAATGCTTGTCCACCAGGATGTTCTCAGGTTTTAAATCTTTGTGAATAACTTGGTTCTCCATGAGATAAACCATTCCCTCCAAGATTTCCAGAATGATCCTTCCTTTCACAGATATTGGAACCGTCACCTGGAACAAATGATATGAGGAAATAATTAAGTGCACCACTTCAAAACTGAGGAGAAATTTCTCTTAAAATGAACTGTATTAACTGATGGAATGGTTCATTTTCATTGGTTTCCTAATTGCCCAGTAAACTAATGGGATTATGCAAATCAGGTAATGAAGCCAAACACTATTTGACTCAACTAAAATACGAGGACAGAAACAGAGTCACGATGAAGTCAAAAATTTACAAATCTTTTCTTTTTTTATGGAATATTGCAGTGTTTATTATACAGTAAATGATTCATCCGTGCACATCATCGTAAGCTTTAATCACGATAACTCCCACTCCTTCTTTCGCAGAATCTCTCTCTACTGTTCTAGTTTAAGAAGCCGTTACATGAATATCTACACAGGGAAAAAAGCTAAACTTTTTCAGATTTGTGAAAAAAGCTAAACTTTCTGAAAGTTTTGAAAATAAAATCACGAACCACAGTGGGTATTTCATGCAGCTTTTAAAGTAACATTTGTAGAATACGGTAATTATAAACTGTAGATGCGCTACGGTTATAGGATTAGTATCCCGCGGACGTCGACTGTAGACGCGCTAGGGTTATAGGATTAGTACCCGGCGACGTCGACTGTAGATGCGCTAGGGTTATAGGATTAGTACCCGGCCGACGTCGACTGTAGATGCGCTAGGGTTATAGGATTAGTACCCGGCCGACGTCGACTGTAGATGCGCTAGGGTTATAGGATTAGTACCCGGCCGACGTCGACTGTAGACGCACTAGGGTTATAGGATTAGTACCCAGCTGACGTCGACTGTAGACGCGCTAGGGTTATAGGATTAGTACCCGGCGGACGTCGACTGTAGATGCGCTAGGGTTATAGGATTAGTACCCGGCGGACGTCGACTGTAGACGCACTAGGGTTATAGGATTAGTACCCGGCTGACGTCGACTGTAGACGCGCTAGGGTTATAGGATTAGTACCCGGCGGACGTCGACTGTAGACGCGCTAGGGTTATAGGATCAGTACCCGCGGACGTCGACTGTAGACGCACTAGGGTTATAGGATCAGTACCCGGCGGACGTCGACTGTAGACACGCTAGGGTTATAGGATTAGTACCCGGCAGACGTCGACTGTAGACGCACTAGGGTTAAAGGATTAGTACCGGCGGACGTCGACTGTAGACACGCTAGGGTTATAGGACTAGTACCCGGCGGACGTCGACTGTAGATGCGCTAGGGTTATAGGATTAGTACCCGCGGACGTCGACTGTAGATGCGCTAGGGTTATAGGATTCAGTACCCGCGGACGTCGACTGTAGATGCGCTAGGGTTAAAGGATTCAGTATCCAGCGGACATCGACTGTAGATGCGCTAATGTTACAGGATTAGCACCCGCGGACGTCGACTGTAGATGCGCTAGGGTTATAGGATTAGTACCCGCGGACGTCGACTGTAGACGCGCTAGGGTTATAGGATTATTACCCGCGGACGTCGACTGTCAGACGCACTAGGGTTATAGGATTCATACCCGCGGACGTCGACTGTAGACACACTCAGGGTTATAGGATTAGCACCGCGGACGTCCAGCGCACGAGGTCAGGTCAGCCCGGCAGTCGATGTAGAAGCACTAGGGTTATAGGATTCACTACCCGCGGACGTCGACTGTAGACGCGTGAGGGTTATAGGATTAGTACCCGGCGGACGTCGACTGTAGACACGCTAGGGTTATAGGGATTAGTACCCGGCGGACGTCGACTGTAGACGCACTAGGGTTAAAGGATTAGTACCCGGCAGACGTCAACTGTAGACACGCTAGGGTTATAGGACTCAGTACCCGCGGACGTCGACTGTAGATGCGCTAGGGTTATAGGATTAGTACCCGCGGACGTCGACTGTAGATGCGCTAGGGTTATAGGATTAGTACCCGGCGGACGTCGACTGTAGATGCGCTAGGGTTAAAGGATTAGTACCCAGCGGACGTCGACTGTAGATGCGCTAATGTTACAGGATTAGCACTCGCGGACGTCGACTGTAGATGCGCTAGGGTTATAGGATTAGTACCCGGCGGACGTCGACTGTAGACGCGCTAGGGTTATGGGATCAGTACCCCGGACGTCGACTGTAGACGCACTAGGGTTATAGGATTAGTACCCGGCGGACGTCGACTGTAGACACGCTAGGGTTATAGGGTTAGTACCCGGCGGACGTCGACTGTAGACGCACTAGGGTTATCAGGATCAGTACCCGCGGACGTCGAACTGTAGACGCACTGAGGGTTATAGGATTAGTACCCGGCGGACGTCGACTGTAGACACGCTAGGGTTATAGGTAGGGCTGGGCGATTTTTCCCTTAAAAAAATCTGTGATTTTTTTATAAAAAACTTGATTTACGATTCGATTTTTTTTTATTGGTTCAATTTCTATAACTCTGTGTTTAACTGATTATAACTCTTTTGTGTGCTAAACACAATCTAATTAATACAACTTCATTATTAAGAAAAACAACAAATCCCCAAAAATATGATCACAATCTATGCCAAAAATGCTATTATAAACCAGATTAATGGATAATTCAGCAGTTCAATTTAGTCTAGAAAGATCGCAAATTCGCAAGTGCACAACATTGAATAAAATCTGAACATTTAGGGAAAAAAAACATTTAGTGGGGAACAAATACGAGACAAGTGTAACACTAAATCTGGTCAAACTTTACACATTGCTCTTTGTATTGTACATTCATGAAAAACAAGATAACAAAAATCAAAAGGATCAATTATTATATAGTCTGGTCTACTATACAATTGAGACATGTTTTAAATGTATAGGACAGCTGTTTAATGAGACAGCAACATATGATAGATAGGACAGAACAAGAAAAGGCTATTAATAATCTTTCATTGCGCAAACGTATTACGATATGAAAGGCTCCAATACATCGCGGGCCGCGGCACAATGAGCTTATGCGCATTCGAGCGCTGAATGATGCGCTTCAAGCCACATGGAGTCACAGCGCGCAGCCCAGCGCGATCGAGTCCATAGGTCGAGTCCGCAGTCCGCACTGAACAGTTCAAAGCACAAAGGAAATACATACTGATTCGTGTACAATATACAGTATGTAGCTATGCAATCGTTTATTGAACCTTTTCTTATTGAATTACTGTGCGCGACTGCGCGTGAAGAACAATAGTGCTCTGACTAGTGTTTTGCTCTAACAGACACCCGGTAGAATGTAACGTCATGAGCAATATTCCAGCAAGACAACGTTGTTTTATGCAAAACCATAGACGTTTATCTACAGATCAAGTATAATAATAGGAACAATGAATCATCTTTGAGAGAGTTTCATCTTATTGACTGGTAACCGAACTGTGGAAACCCTGAAGGAAGATTTGGTGAATGCAAAATGTAAGTTACACTATACTGAAAAGGGGAGAAAAAAAATCTAAAAAATCAATTTTTTGAAAATATGAATCGATTTGACCTGCCAACTCGATTTTTATTTCAAATCGATTTTTTTCCTAGCCCTAGTTATAGGATTAGTACCCGGCTGTCGGCGAACTGTATAGATGCGCTAGGGTTATAGGATTAGTACCCGTCGACGTCGACTGTAGATGCGCTAGGGTTATAGGCATTAGTATCCGAGGACGTCAACTGTAGATGCGCTTAGGGTTATGGATTAGTACCCGGCTGACGTCGACTGTAGACGCGCTAGGGTTATCAGGATTAGTACCCGGCGGACGTCGACTGCAGATGCGCTAGGGTTCTAGGATTAGTACCCGGCTGACGTCAGTGTCAGCGCTAGGGTTATGAGGTCAGTCCCTGCGGACGTCGACTGTAGATGCGCTGAGGGTTATAGGATTACATCCCGGCCGACGTCGACTGTAGATGCGCTAGGGTTATAGGATTAGTACCCGGCGGACGTCGATTGTAGACGCGTAGGGTGTGGACTAGCACTGGCAGCGACTGAATATGCGCGAGGATTAGACATTAGCGCCCGCGGACGTCGACTGTAGATGCGCTAGGGTTATAGGATTAGTACCCGCGCTGGACCGGTCGACTGTAGGATGCAGTGCACTAGGGTTATAGGATTAGTACCCGGCGGACAAGTCGATTGGTAGCGAACTGGCGACTGAAGGGCTTATAGGATTAGCACCCGGCTGACGTCGACTGTAGACGCGCTGAGGGTAAAGGGTAGGTTTAGTGTTCAGCGGACGTCGATGTGTAGACACGCTGAGGATGAAAAGTATGAGACTTGGCCAACTAGAGTGAGTATTATTGTAGGGTAGTCAGGTTCAGGAAAAAATCCATTACAACAGCCAATGTCAAAACCAACCACCTGACAGTGTAATGTTAAGTGTTTTCTTAAGATTGATAATTAATCATGATCAATTAGTCATGTTTATGACATATTTAGGACAAGTTATATTGTCTTGGTAATGTCAAGTTGTCATTACTAAGACACTGACAGGTTATGATGTATTGGTTTATGTCAAGGTGCCATTACAAAGACATCTCAAACAATGTCATATTTGCTTTCAAATGTCATAACTGAGCAAATGACACTTAATGACAGTTGTCATAAACATGCATGAAACCTCCTTCATATTCATGATGTGTGTCATGTCATGATTATGAATGTGTCATGTCAGTCTTATGCACACCCCTTCAAGTAAAGTGTTACCGTTTGTTTATTTTTCCTTTATTTTACAAACGCATAAAGATAATAAGATACAAATAAAAGAGGACCCTTTAGTTTCAAATATAAAAAACCCAGTGCGTTCACTGAACGCTAATTTAACATGCCAGAATTAACCTGATTTTAATAACAATGCAAAGCGCCACTTCGAGCCAGGTGTGCCAAACACTTCTTTCTAAACTCCAATGAATGTTTAATGAATGGGATGAATGTCACCCCAGATGAAGGGAAATCCCCCCCATCCCCCCAACAAACCCCCCTCTGGATATACATCACAGTTAGGCAATGCAAAGGGGTGGAACATTTCCAGAAACTTTCCATTGGAAGTTAAGCTGGGGGATTTTGGAAAAAGTCCAAACTTAACAGGAATTTATGGGAATTAATAGATCGGCTATGCATTGACGTCACTTTCCCGGGAACACTCCAAAACTGCGAAAATTTTCAGTTTAAACTAAAGGTTGGACTCGATATATTTTTCCTCACAACTTACCAAAGATCCAGTGATCCGTGGATATTGACATGCAGCAGGAATCATGTTTCCTGACATTTATTTGTGTAGGATTTTGATGCTGGGGAAATACATCTAAAGCTATGTGATCACTTAATGTTATATCAATACATCATCCAGCCCTAAAACTTTATTTAAAATGTCTAATTACGCAGAATGTATGATGATAAATATTAAAATGACGAGTAACTGCCAATCTACCCTTCGCTCTCCAGTTGTTTCTGTGAATCACAACGATCATGATGCCAATAACTTTACAGATGTTGAGCGTCCATAACAAGTACAGATTGTCTTTGGACACTCAATGTCACACTGGTCACATTCAAATAAAAGTGCGAAACTTGATGTACATTTTGACATCGTCTCACCGTCTCCAGCATGTTGAGCAGGTTTCCGTTAGGGATGAGCTCCATTACTAAAGAATAGTCTCCATCTTCCAAAATCACACCCAGCAGCTTGACCACTCGCTGATGGTTGAGTCTGCTCATCAGACTGCCTTCATCCAGGAGAGACTGCTTCTGGCGCCTGACACACAGTCATATTAAAGTGTGTTAGTTTACACACAAAATTATCCCATCATTTACTCACCCAATTGAAAGTACACCCAAAAATGAAAATTCTCTCATTGTTTACTCACCCTCAAGTTGTTCCAAACCTATATGAGTTTCTTTCTTCTGCTGACGCAAAGGAAATATGTGAAAGAATGTATGTAACCAAACAGATCTACAGATTGACTACCATGGTATTTTCTTTTCCTGCTATGGAAGTTGATGGGGCCTTCAATAGTACAGCAGATCTGTTTGGTTACAAACATTCTTCAAAATATGTCCTTCTGTGTTCAGCAGAACAAAGAAACTCATACAGGTTTGGAACAACTTGACAGTGAGAAAACATTGAGAGAATTGTCATTTTGGGTGAACTTTCCATTTATATGTAATTTATTAAAGTCAACAAAGCATAAAGAATCGAGTTCTTGGCCTGACAGTCACTCACCCATTGCGAGGCGGTCCAGTGTAGACTGTCTTTAACACCACCTGACCTAGTGTTTTGTGGTAACACAGGTACACTTCCCCAAACCCTCCATAATCCAAAGGCTCTTTCTTAATCAGGTCAGTTGGCTTCATGAGATTCAGGCTCGATGATGTAGCCATAGTTCCTCTATATTCTACCACTTCCCTTAGAACAACAGAAAAATAGGCAACAACTTTATAACTCTGTCTGGAGCATTGCGGAAGTGACGAACATTAAAAGTCTTCAAATCGATATTTCCCGACGCTCAAAAGTAAGAAAAAAGCTAGTTCGGAGAAAACCGACAGATTCAAATTAATAATGATAAACGTCAGTACGCGAAAAGTTGCAGTTTGTTGCGCTGTACATTTCCCTTTGGCAAAACTTTTCCTTTAATACAAGTCGAATAGACGCAACTTTTGCTCTGTTCCTTTGTTGACTTCAACCATTATACTTCACCTACTACCGTAAAAACACGTTTAACACTGACCAGAAACACGAAAGTACATCAGTATAACACACCAAGTCACATAACGCCGATTCTCTTCTCCTTTGCTTCCGGGATATTGGTTTACAAAGTGAAAGTAAAATTCAGGCAGACACACATAATCAACAGCAGATCACCAGATCACGAGACCACACTAAATCTAGCGATGTCAGCTGCTTGTGTAGGGAACTAATGTTCACCAATTTAACATTTATTAGCCTGTTATAAATAAACAGAGAATGTTTGTAAACTTTACAAATTATGCAGCAATGCCAAATGTTCAATCGAGCAAATGGAAGATAGATAAATAGATAGATAAGTTACATAAATAGATAGGATTTATTTTATGGGCTTACTTGTAGAGACAGTGGAGTTACCCATCAGAATCAAGCTTCCAGAAATTTTTTTTTAAAATATTTCCTCTTTGTTATTGTTCTCCAAGATGTAATGCAATGTATTTAAATAAATAAATACTATATTAAATGTAATAAAAATGAGACATCAATGTCAAAGAAAATGTTCAAATCAAAGGCTAGGGTGATGGAGCAAATGGAAGATAAATTAATACATTTGAATTGTTTTATTGGCTTTAATTATAGAGACAGTGGATTTATGGTTACAAAGTTACAATGGATTGACTAATCAGAATCAAGCTTGCAGAAAACGGTTATAAAATAATAAAAATGTCCTCTTTGTTATCGTTCCCCAAGTGTAATGGATTCAATTTACCCATTTGAGAAGGATCACATTGATGACACATAAACTAATAAATTAAAAAGACAACTGTGTATTTTCAAACTTACTATTTAGTCTTTTTAATCTGAAATTATTCCACTTGAAAACAGTCCAGATAGCAAAACGATCCTTTTGCAGAATCAGTGTCTGTTACTTGTGTACTGCGCCTTTAAGAGAGGCTCCAGGAACTCACACAGATTTGAGTGAGCACGACAAGTTGGATGTGAGGCTTGTGTTATGAGCGCTTATTATGATTCAACATTGTTGATATAACGTTACTGGTAACGTCACAAATCTCGTTTAAGCGGACTCCTGAAATAGCCACTGCTAACAAACACCTTGACATGGGAAACGGAATAAATAAGGTAACTGGTATATGGACATGCTTCATCTCCTTCTTCTGTAAGTTAGTGCTTGTTCACGTCACTGAGTTTGAAAGGGATTATCGATCGATTTGACAAGAATCGATGCGCCTTCAACACGTGTTTACTGTTGGCTGAGGAAATCGTCACTCTTTGTGCTAGAGATTTGAACAAATCACTATGAAACTTTTATGACTGTTATGAATGATTCTTCAAACTATGTGTTTTGTTGAGGAGTTGTGCGGTTACTATTAAAACAAAAAAAAACAAATCTCACAGATAATATTGAAGATGGACTTTTTTTTTACTTTAGCCAGTAAGTAACTGCTTATAAACAACTAACAACACGCTAGCAACCACGCAACTGCATAGCAACGTGCTGCAACCAGTAGTGTGCTGACAAGTAGACCACCTTAGCAACCACATTTAGCAATGTTCTGGCAACAGCCCAAAACACCCAGACAGCGACTCGAAACATCTGCACAGCGTTGTGCTAAAAAAAACATAGCAATATGATGGCAACGGCACATAAGCACCATATCAACATAATTTCATCCTTGTTGGATTGGTCATTTTACACAGTTTGTTTGAGATAAAATCATTTACAGCTTCTACGAAGAATGCACTACTCACTATGCCACTATATAGGAGATCAGAAAAGCGATCAGGGTAAAATTTGTTCACAAAATCAGAATCAGAAGAGTCTAAATTTAGGATGGCAATCAATTAATCGATTAATTGCATTCGAAAATAAAAGTTTGTGTTTACATAATATATGTGTGTGTAGTGTGTATAATTAATTTGCATATAAACACCCACACATGCATGGATATATTTAAGAAATATTTGCATGTATATACTTTATATATATTTATACATAATTAATATTATATATAAATATTTGATATATTAATAACAGATTTTTCTTAAATATATACATGCATGTGTGGGTATTTATATATACAAATTAATTATACACACTACACACACATATATTATGTAAACACAAACTTTTATTTCGAATGCGATTAATCACGATTAATCGTTGCCCATCCCTGTGACTGTGTTTTCTTCCCTGCTGGGACAAATTATCTGAGTGAAATGGCTTATCGTTGAGGAAAATAATTGTAGGGCAGGACTTGAGGTTAGATTGTAGAAAATGTTTCCGTTTGCTAATTGTTGCCATGGTTTCATGTGAGTGACGGGTTAGGGGCGGGGCATGTTAATGTTTTCGGTTTCGTGGGGACTTTAAAGTCAACATGAAATGGAAGTTGAGTCTTTTTTCACCCCTATTCAGTGAACAGTCAAGAGACGCACGAATGAAAAAAGTTATCTATTTAGTTATCTATTTTTTTAGTGCTGTATGTGGTTTTGTATAATTGTGGTCCGGTTGTGACTGAACAAACACTGTTTGTGTCGTCCAGGTTCTGCCAGACCTGTACTTAGGTAACTTCAAAGGTAAGAATGGACAACACAGGAAGCGAAAACACCATTTTTTATAAGGTGCATGTTTAGGAAAGATGATAAATGTGTTTATTTATATTTTTTTTACAGATGCCAGAGACAGGGAGCAGTTAGCGAGAAACAACATCACGCACATCCTCTCCATCCATGACACCGCCGCTCCCATTTTACAGGTAGTTCGTCTCATTTTTTAATGTCCTCAAAATATAAAGAAGATTTTGATGTACACATACGAGATCAGTGTCAAATCAGCTGAACGATGACGCTACACTTTAGCAGCTGATCAGGTGGATTAGTAAGTTCACTTCAGAATTAAAATCTTCCTCACGTCATCCAAGATGTTCATGTCTTTATTTCTTCAGAAACACTGTAGGTTTTTGAGGAATTTTATAAGAAAATAAACATTTACTTTTTAACCACAAATGCTGGTCTTGCACTATCTGCTGATGCGCCACACATTATTAATCAGGTTGAAAGGTCAAGCGTGTACGTAGGGGAAATACCGACCCAGTGTTTACAAAGCCAACGTATAAAGACTAAGTCAAATGCCCTTTACAAAAAAGGGCTTATACTTTGATTATACACCCTTCTCTACATTATCTGCCAACATCACCGTTACTCTTTCCAACATGATTACCTAACGCGTGAGGTAGTCGACATGCAAGATGAACACTTGTGGTTAAAAAGTATATAAATGTTTATTTTCGTAGAAAATGGCCGCTGGTTTGTCTAGATCAGACTCTTATTCCTCGGCTGGGATTTGTTTTAGACTTTGAAGCTTCACTGAATCTCACATCTGGACCTTGAGACTGTTGGACCCCATTGAAGTCACTACATGGACAAACGTTTTCCTCAAAAACCTTAATTTCTTTTCAACTGAAGAAAGAAAGACATGAACATCTTGGATGATGTGGGGGAGCGTAAATTATCAGGAGATTTGGTAGTGAACAAGATTTATTTTCACTTTTTGAGTTTACGTGGGTTTGTTCTGTAGGGACAAACAGTATTCATTTTATTTGTGCAGATCTTAAAAAGTCTTAAATTCTGCAGATACACAGACTCTTGCAGGAAAATCAGCACTTTTGCACCCAATTACTTGGACCAAAAACATTACTTTTTCAATTTGAGTAAACTAAACTTAAAGGGATACACCGTTTTTTCATATTCAACAATGTTATTCCCTTTACTAAGACGAGTAAGTACATACCTCTGTTGTCTCAGTGTGCGCACTCAAGCAGAGAAGCGACCAAACACCTCCAACGTTTTCCCTATTTAACCCTAAAACCGTATTCTGGACAAATGTGGGCAAAATAGTTTTGATTTATTTAAAAAAAATACTTCCCTTGATCCGAGCGGTACAAGACTTGGCTACTTTTCCTAAGTTTGCCTCCTGAACACACACAATTTTTTTGACTCAATTCTACAATGTTAAGCGGGTGAAAAACAAACCTCCTTAATCTTGTATTTGGGACAAAAATGGGCACCCATAGAAATGAATGGGAAAAACGAATTTAGAGCACTCTAAAATAAGCCAAAATAAGACACCAGGTGACAGCAAAGTCACGTCATCTTTAGGTTTTAGCTTTAAGAACTTATTGGAATGATATTTTAATGTATTAAAAAAATAAAACTACATAGTAATTCATTTACATAGAAATAATTTACATAGAAAATATGGTACTTTTTGAAGTAAATAAATTCAAAAATACCCCCCAAATAAAAAACAACACCATAAATGGATAGACAAAACTTTATCGAAGACAGTGATATAACATTTATAATTAATACAAATTAGGATCCCACCGGAGTCCTCTGTGCCCACATTTGTCCACAATTACAGGATTAAGGGCTATAAAGTGAATACGGTTTGAGGGTTAAATACAGTTACTCAAGTAGTGTAACTCGACCTAGGACGGTGACACAAAAACGTTGCGCTTTTCTAAGCATGTAAGTGGATAACTGTATTGTATCAGCGGAATACCACAGCAAGTGCTTGTGAGCACTTTGACTCGGCGCATATATATCTATAGACTCGTTGCAGTAATATCATCATTCTGGAGAGTGAGAGGACTTTTCACCAGTGATGATATTACTGCACCGAGTCGAAGTGCTCCCAATCACTTGCTGTGGTATTCCGCCATACAATATAGTTCTCCATTTTACACGCTCAGGCCGCATGTCCACCAAAGCGTTTTTCCACGCGTCTGGCGTATGTTTTTAATTGTTTTCAATGGGAGCGCTGCGTTTTTAAACGCCAAGAGCGTAACAAGGCGCTGAGCGTTTTTTCACCCTGAAAACGATAGACGCTCTGCTGAAGACGGCGTGCTTTGGGCGCTTGATAGCGTTTTGGCAGCTGCCACATTTTTTCAGTTGAGACGTTTCGTTGCTATGATACAGAATATCTGCAGCACAGTTTACTTGTAACGGATTTCACAGATAATTTGTTTCATACTAAAAAATAATTTTTCATCCATTTTGTTCGGATAGATCTGCTGGTTGATGAGAACGTTGTGACAGTTGGCAGGGTTGGGGAGTAACAGAATACATGTAACAGCGTTACTGTATGTATTCAGGATACAAAAATCCAGTAACTGTAATTCGTTACAGTTACATCAAAAAACGTAGTAATCAGATTATAGTTACTTTTTGAAAAAGGGGGGGATACTTTCAGGATTACAATGGTGTCATTTAAAACTAAGTAAATCTGTATTTTGGCATAATAACACACTATATTAATGACTTGCGACCTTACTGTCTATGCTCGCGACACGAGTCACGTGTGCCACCCACTGGTGACTGCGTAAAATAACAGCTCTCGACAACAATCTCCTCAGACACCGATTCGAATCACTGCTGCTAGAAACGATGCTGCTCAAAGGTAAAATTGCTTTAATTTCTTTGAAATTCCGCTGCTATTTTGTTTTTAAAGAGGAAAATTCAAACAACATGGTTTTACAGTGCAAACTGTGCCTTGTTGTTAGCTTATGTAGCGTTTATTACTGCTTTAAAATTTGTGTATGATCGCAGTTGTTAGTTTTCTAGCGATGCTGGAATCTGTAGAAATTAAGAGAGTAGCTTTTTTAGTACCTAAAATGTCCTTTCATAATCCCTTCGTTCTGTCTCACTTAAGGAGATGTTCGCTGCTAACGTAAGGGAACTCCTACTGCCAACGGCCCAAGTTCAGTCAGGAAAATTAAGAAAGATTACGGCATTAGTCAACAGATTATTTTCTATTTTAAAATAAACTAATATGTAGCCTAGATTGTGTAGAATTTTTAAATGTTGTGTTTTTATTATTTCCTTGTAGCCTACATAATACATAATAATCTGTAAAACCATACTATAGCCACTAGATGTCTCTATAGCCCTTTAAATATATATATTTCAGGGATGTGAAATTCTTAAAGAGTAAAAGTAATATCTGTCCTTGAAGTAATCCAAAAGTAATCAGTTACATTACTTTCATATTCTGGGACTTGGATTACGTTACTGAATACTTTTTTATGAAGTAATTTGTAACTGTACGGAATACATTTTTAGAGTAACCCTCCCAAGCCTGACGGTTGGTCAGTGTGGTATTAGTCCCGCCCCTCCTCCACTGTCATTGGACGGCTGGGTAAGATGTGACAGTGATGAGCGCTGTGTTTTATCCAAAGTTGAACATTTTTCAACTCCCGGCGACCAGTAAAAACACTGGGCGCTCGGCACTTCAGCGTGAAAAACGCTCAGCACCTCGCTTCTAAGGCCGTGGACACATGGCTCGAGTAACTGTATTTAAATAGGGAAAACGTAGAGGTGTTTGGTCACTTCTCTGCTTGGCCCACATTGAATGAACTGGGCTAGTTAAGTGCTATCAAAGTGTCTCAGCGCACCAGAGCGATTGATTGCACTGACTGAGATGAAATGCATCAACTCATCAGTTTAATAAGAAAAAAACGGTGGAGTATCCCTTTAATTTGTTGTGTTTTTCAATGGATTGACAAAATTAAGTAAGTACAACTCAAAAGGCCTGTGTAAAAAAGAAACAAAAATATGGGTTGAGGATTTTTTTTTACCTAGTACAGATGCTTCCAGTAAAGACACCCGAGGGTAAATAAATATGCATGAGCATTTGCATGAGCGTTGAGTTTGGTACTGTAATGAACACATTGTGGGCATGTGCAACAAAAAAGTCTGGATTTGACCAAACAAAAGGTTCACTGTCTTTCATACTTGCGTTTTACTCCATCACATGTGATTTCGAGACATATTAGAGCACATCTTCTTCTTTCCTCTGTTTCTTTAGGAGATGACTTATCTTTGCATCCCAGCAGCAGATTCGCCCACGCAAAACCTGTAAGTAGGCTTGGTGCATTTCTGACGGCGCGTTTGCTAATAGCTGGCCACCAGTGGGCAGCGCGAGTAACTGTGGCAACCTGAATATGTCGAATGCTTTTCACAAGCAAACGTTTTAATAAGTTCTGCATTTACACATGCAGTTCCCTTCATTACACTCAGTCTGTGATGTTGGTTTGTACATGTCATATCAAACTAGTTTCACCCTTGAGCGCACATGTATTAACACACACAAGCACGTAGAGACCCGCACATACGCACACTTCCTCTTGTGGCTCTCTTGGTTCAGGAAGGAAGTTATGAGCTGGGTTTTGCAGTGATGCCTTGGTCTCACTACGCCTTTATTTTTATCCCCCCTTTACCATCAGCCCTCTTGTCACCCCTACGAGCCTGCGAAACCCGGCCATGCGTAATGTGAAACTGACCCTCTTTAACCAAACTGGACAAACCCATCCCTTTCTCATCCTGGTCCTGTCAAAAGGATGGATGTTCTGGAGGAAACGCTACCTTACCTGACCGTGCTGTTGATGCTTAAGAGAAACCACAGTCAGATTTCTGGATTTCTATCTGGACAGTTTCAAGCTAAATAATGTCTGTGTTTTGTTGCTAGTAGCAACAATTAGATATGCTGGTAGATATTCTAATAGTAAGACAATGCAACAAGGTTTTATTATGTTAATCAGTGTTTCAGCTACATTCATTCTGCCGTGGTGGGCCGCCACACCAAAAAAAAAACAAAAAAAGAAATTCGATAGCATAATCCGATGTAAAAATGAATATTTAAGTCGTTAAGTTAAAGTTAATGGAAACTCATCTCTCCTCAGTCATTCTCCATTCAGCATTCAAACAGAACAACAAATTTGAATAGAGTATTACTAGTAATTGTTGAAATGATCATTAAAGCTGCTGTCGGCAACATTTTTTTGATCATATTCAGTGAAATCGACACTATAATCCGACAGAACAACATAAATAAAGTGGTTTTAGAAAAAAACCGAGCTTCTAGCTCCATCTGGAGCGTGTTATTTGTTTTGCACAAATCCAGCGTCTCCCTGTTCACTGTGTCAAATCAGCCCAGGGGTGTGAGATCTGACTGTCAATCACAGATTGGGCACACGCCACCCCTCGCGCATGTTACAATCACATGCACACGCCTGAAGTTCGCGCAGTAAGGAAGAGTGATGGCGGAACACTAACAAACCAAGTAAGCTCATTTAGAGTATAAATGATGTTAGCAATTGCAATATATTGGTAGATTAGCCAGGGCAGCATACCTCCAAATAATCCATGGTGTTGATGAATGCTGATGAGACGGTCGCGTTCACAGAAATCCTGGTGCGCACGCACTTGAGCACGAACTCTGTGGGAGGGTATTTGTTGATAGTGGGGGAGGGAAATATGAGTTGTAAACATTCAAAATGTTGCCAAAGTCCATTCAATCAGCCATAGTTGCCGAGCCACAGCTTTAATGAAGGCTGTAGAAGTATTGTTAATTCTTAGTTCATGTTAACTAAGGTAGGTAACTAATATTAACTAATGAACCTTATTGTAAAATGTTACAAGTAACTTTAACCTGTCCAGTTAAAGTTTATTGAGTAATTTGTACTAAGTTTACTTTGCAATGCAAAACAATTCGCTTTTAAACTCTATGCTTTACTTAGGACTTCTTAATTAATAATACAGTAGATGTTGTGTAGACAACATATTTACAGAAGTAATGTGGTACCCATCCGAACACAGATCTCAGAACAGTAACGTTCATTGGATTGGAAGTTTTGAGTATGAATGTCATTTTGAGGAGAAGATTAACTCCAGATGTTACAAAACTTAACAGCATATGATAAAAATGGAAATACAGTTGGAAAACAGAAAAAAATGCAATCTTAATAATTATGCATGCCCCAGTGCATGATGGGAACACCAGTGTTAAATGTTAAAACATTGATAATTAGACATTATACTACAGGGCCGTGGAATGCTTGATTCTGATTGGTTGACAGCTGTTCTAAGGTGTGCACCACTGATCTATATAGAATGACATTCATTCATTTATTCTATATAGATCAGCACTTATTTTAATCAAAATTCTTTGCAGGTATGCAGTATTTTTTTCACAGTAATTCACAGGCTCGTCGCTAAATCATTTCTTACTTAATCTATTAGCAAATATTGTACTAATATAGAATTTATTTAGTTTTTTTTTATTCTTGCCTGATCTGACTTATTCAGGTGGAGTTTTTACTTCACCACAGAATCATTTTTGACAGAGTTGACCCTTCGCTGAAGCCCCACCCTCCCTAGTTACTGTTGCTACGCCTGTCAAGCTTTCGCAGCTGGCACATCTATTACAGTGTGTCTGCACCTGGTGTCAGACATTCGCAATGAGATAATTAGTCATTTTCAGCGAAAAAGTGAAATATCTGAGAGAGCAAGCCAAAAGGGACTACAGTGTTGCATTCGAGGGATATATTCACGACATAATATGTAACTGATTAGAGAATAATTTCTTAAAAATTGAAGCTAAAGACTAACGTTATTGTCCCAGCGCAAGCAGCAACCGCCTCATACGCTGACCGTTCAAATGGGAAACACACAAATTGAGGAACAGCTATGTTCATGCACAGCAGGGTATGTGAAAATCCCTGATAATTATAAATCAAACAGTTTGTCCATAAATCTTGTGGAACAAAACTAATATCGAGAGAGCCGCGATCGGATTGGGTTAAAGTAACTTAGTCAGGGGTAATGTTAGTAGGACGTTGATTAACAAAATGCTGAAATATATTTTAAAGTGTGTCAGTGAGCATTTGTCTTGTCTTTAATCGTCTTATTTTACGTTATATCATTATGACCAAAGAACCGTCAATATTTCCAAGCAATAACGTTAGGTGTTTTTGTTTATCATGTCGACATTTACCGGTAGTGGGTCTCCCACACTGCTTGATCTCGCCCATCATTTCTCCCCTTGGCTTTTAGATTTTCTGGAAGGAAAACTATTCCTCTCCTGCGTCCAAACTTTTAGGATACCGGTATCAGATTTGCACAATCCATACGCACAATGCTTCAGCATGTTTCCCTCGCTCGAAAGCTTGCCAGACCTCCCGCGCATAGTCACGGTTGCTAAGACACGATTGGCCAGTGGCGGTTTTCGGGCGTGGCGTAGCCAAGGGTCAATTAGCAGTCGTAGCACATGTCGTGAAGACTTGACCAACCTGCCCGGATAATAGAAAATCTGTGAATATCAGGGCATTTTATAATTAAACAAGTATTAAATCTGATTTTCTTGTTTCGCCTTGCTCTAAATTATCTTTGCGAGTGCTTGTGTAGAGCAGAACTTGTCCATCGTCCTGTCCATCTGGCTCATTTTGTGCATAAAAAAGCATAATCACTTAAATATATGGGACCCTATGTGTAAATGGAAATACCAGTCTTTTTTTTTAAAGTATTGGAATTTCATTGGTCAAATAGTGTGGGACCAATAAGAAGTAGAGCACATTAGCTGAAGGGTTAGTTCACCCAAAAATGAAAATGATAGCCTGGTTTCACAGACAGGGCTGAGATTAAGCCAGGTTTAGTTCAGGGCATTTAAGTATTTTAAATAAACATTTTTAGGAAAAAAAACAACAACACATTACTGAACTTGAGACAAAACAGTGGCAATTTGCTCTCAGTTTAAACAGCTCAAACATGCATTTTAGTCTGGGACTAGACGTAGCCCTCAATCGGGACATTGGGTCTATACGGACCCTAATCGACTTTTACTTAATAAAAACATATATATTTATATAAAATAAAAATCTTAATTATCTTAATAAAAATCTCAGTGGAATAAGATTTTGTGACTTTTCATACATTATCTATCTACAGTATACACACACTTGGTTGTTCTGAATGTATGTAAAACAAATGTTTACACTTCTGTTCTTCAGGGTCAATATGAATGTGAAAAAAAAACCTGAAAAATATTTTCTTCATGTGTCAAAAAAAATAAAAAATAAATCCGGCATAAATCTGAACATTTTTACACGGAAATGAAGGCCTAGTACTAGAACATAAATGCAATGTATCATAAAAAAATATTTCATATGCAAGCTAATGGTGTAGTTGAGGAATTGTGTGGTATATGGATACAAAAGAACTTTATATCTCCAAAAAACACTGCATTAATGAATAGATGAATTCAAGAAGTAATGAATTCAAGAAGTATTTGTATTTGTAGTTTTATTTGTATGATTAAAAATGTATATTTTTTGTACAATTACTCAATCAATTGTTGGGGTCGTAAAGACCCCGAAGCCCAGAGGTGTAAACAGGAAACGAAGACCAATTGAAGGTTAAGACTTGTCTGTGAAACCGGGGAGTGAAAGTTTACTTTAAGTATTTTACTCGTACTGAATGTTAGAGACATGCCAGTGAAAAACAAGAAATGGTTCATTTGTGAGGAGAGTAATCATATTTATTTTCTAAAATAAATCGGAACTACTCAATATTGCAATAAATAAAGGTCGACACAACAGCCTCTTAAACGTCTACAAACACTAAGCCAATATCCTTCAAAAAGTTCTCTTCAACATAATGCTTATATAATGTGAAGTAAAATCAAGTAGTCGAAGTCAGCTAGCACTGGTTTCATGCAGTCATGCTCTCATCTCATATATCACACACACCTGCGATTCACAACTACCTGCTAATGCACACATCCACGTAAAGTAGCCTTGTCGACCAGTTTGGGTGAGTAAATGTGAGTAAAGGCCAAACGCACAAGATATAGGATCTCCAATAAACCGCGAAAAAACATGTAGAAAAAGTTAGGTGCCTTGCAAAATGTAATGAGTAAAGTAATACAATATCACAAATGCATTGGATTAAAGAGTATACTTACTCAAAGATGTAGATAAGTGAAGAGTAAAAGTAATTAATATCTTTGATACTCTGTAAAACTACAAGGTACTTAAAGGAGAACTCCGGCGAACCATGAACCTTTGGTCTAATAAAACATCGGTACCTAGTCAATCGTTCTCTGAGATTTGTTTTCATGATAATCGATGTAAAGATTTTTATCTCTAAAAACTGTTTCAGCGTATATTATGCTAGCACTGGGGGCATTGACTAAGTAAAAGAAATCGCTAGTTTATACCACTAACAAGGCTGAAAATAGCCCCACACTAACTCAGTAACATAATGAGAGTCCATACATGCAAAACGAAGCATTGAGAACTCTGTAAGTGTACAGACCGTTTAATAAGAAGATACGTTATAAAGACAGTTCACTTCATGTATACAGACAGGAGCCATCTTAGAATATAGTCTTGATAAGTCGAACCACAAACGCCGTTCATACAGTTCAGAAGTTCGCTGAACTTCATACAGTTCAGCTCACTCAGCACAACGTTCGTGGATCGACTTATTGAGACTATATTCTAAGATGGCTCCTGTCTGTATACACGAAGTGAACTGTCTTTATAAAGTATCTTCTTATTAAACGGTCTGTACACTTACAAAGTTCTCAATGTTTCGTTTTGCATGTATGGACACTCATTATGTTACTGCGTTAGTGTGGGGCTATTTTCAGCCTTGTTAGTGGTATAAACTGGCGATTTCTTTTACTTCGTCAATGCCCCCAGTGCTAGCATTATACACTAAACAGTTTTTAGAGATAAAACTCTTTACATTCGATTATCATGAAAACAAATCTCAGGGAACGATTGACTAGGTACCGATGTTTTATTAGACCAAAGGTTCATTGTTCGCTGGAGTTCTCCTTTAAGCCAACAAGTTACTTAAGTACAGTAACTAATAACATTTACTCAAATACTTTAGATCACTGAATATTTATTTGGTGTTTGTAGAGTAATTAACAACAGCTTCGAATGCGACAACCAATAAGAATGAAGGACCAGAACTAGACATTTCGTAATTTATGAATAATACATTTTATATTTAGGCCAGAGATGAACGCTGTTTCACATACAATACTGGCTCCGCTTGAACTTGTCTCTTGAACTCGTCTCTTATATCAAGCCTACATAAACTTTGACTGGAACTGTGAAGGCCGCTATAAGCAGTCTGCATCTGGAAATCATCATGTATACAGGATGTCTCGTAATTCTCCGTTTACTGTCACGACCTTCCCGCCACTGGAGGAACTGCGCTGTCAGCGTCATAGTCTGAACGCAGAACTTTATGACATGTAGATGAACCAAAACTGACCAAATGTAACCAGAAAATTTACTCACCCTTATGTTGTCCCCCCACCCTCACACAGCAAAAGTTGTTTTGGACCTCATTGACTTTCATTGTTTCTTCAAAATATCTTTTGGTGAACTCTTTTTTTTAAGGCTCACTTCCTGCCTGAATATCAATGCATTAGATAACAAAATGTCAAAACAAATATTTGACATTCATACATTAAGTGTGTCCTACAGTACTTCATTAAAAGAGGTTATATTTCATTTCAGCATCCTTCGCATTTGTGTCACGTCTGTGTAGACCTATATGTGGTTGAAAAATTGTTCTCTTTCCCTTTCACAGCATTCAGCATTTTAAGGAGAGCATTATGTTCATCCACAAGTCCCGACTGAAAGGGGAGGGCTGTCTAGTTCACTGGTAAGTGAGGGGTTTGTAGGGCTTGACATTGACACTTCACCTCTTCTATACAATTTGGCAGGTTGAATTTTATATATAATATATACATTTTTCAATTGTAGTCTTTTAAAAAAATCTGAAATAATGAAGTGCAATTTAGTGTTAAAAATATCGTTTTTACGATACATATCGATTGTGAAATATCTGAAATGCTTCCAGTACAAATTTTCTGCAGATTTTCGTCTCAAACCTAAAGTGTGCAAAAATAAATCCACCATTCAGTATTAAATTGAGTACCTTTTGCGCTTAAACAGTCAAATATACACAAAATAATGACAAAATGTCAGTCTTGGAGAGTATTCACGTAAATATAGACACTTACAGTATGTTTTTAGAGAATGTAAACAGTTGAGAAAGAAAATGCATGTGTAACAGTATAATGGATTTGTGTTTCAGGTCTTAAAGTGACAGCAGCCTAAAAATCCTGCTGCCAAATTATGATATAATATTAAATTATTTTGGGCAGTTTTTCCCATGGCATCGATGCCAAATTTGTGCCCTGTGAAAATGCTAAGTAACTTTGAAAAACCACTTGCCACAGTGGCTACTGATCAAAAAAGTTAATGTCAAGCCCTGTTTGTACTGTATGTCCTCAAACTACACTGTAAATGAACTGATGTAGACCCTCATGGATGCATGCACTAAGATATAAGAGCCTACCTTAAGAGGAAGCTAAATGTGCACACAACCAAGATACCAGCCCTAATCGAGCCCAGTGTGATAATGTGAACAGCTGATAACTAGGTGTCAAGGGGGGTGGGCTATTTTTGAACTTCCCATAAACAACAGTAAACACGAGCCTCACTGTTTGACACAAGAATATAATGCAGCATAAGTGTAGAGAGCTTCATTCTGGGAAACATAATGAGGTTTGAACTGAAATGTGAACCTCTCGCAACGTCTATGAAGTTAAATGCTTAGGGTTTGGTGCTCGAAATCCCTAACCTAAACAAACGGCAGTAATCTTTGTCATATCGCTCTGTAGTTATATTAAAGGGATACTTCACCTCTGGAAAGATGAATGTGTATTTAAAATGGGTCTTTTATGTAGAAGAAATGTGAAATTATTTTTGAATTTGGAGCTTTCTAGACAGAGAAAAGCTAGAAAATGCATTTTTGGCTTATGTGGATAAAAGACAACAACTCCCAGAATGCACTTGCTTCATTGCCCTAGGAGGCCACGCCTACCGGAAACAGAGAGCATTAGTTAAACAAGTCTAGGCTACTAGTGAGTCTCCGTGATGAGTCTGCCCAAAGTCGCCCAAAATGTCCGGGATTCGGCTTTTGCGTTCTACAGTCGGCATTCATTATGTTTACTGTGGCGAGCGGGACGAGTGAGGGCCGCGGGAGAACTGCGCGAGGCCAGTGGCGTGATTAACGATAAGCGACACCTGTGAGACGCACCGGTCTCGTATCTCTCACGGAGGAGCGGGAATTTTCTTAGCAATGTTAAAACGCACATCAACCGATCACTTGTTTAGCATTCATGTAAACACTACATTCAGATTCACCAATCGCAATGAATTCAGTTAGATTGAAACAAAAGGTGTGCATGTAAACAATGAATGGCGACTGTAGAAAGCAAAAGCTGAATCCCGGACTTGACGGACGGACATGTCCGGGAAAAAGAGGATGGTTACCCCTACTCAGTAGAGGTCTTCACGGGTCCAAAAATTCATGCCCGAATCCGAAAGAGACCCATAATGTGCTACACCGAACCGACCCGTTGATCATTTCAAAAGTTGGACCCGGACCCGTGCAGACCCGAGAAATGTCATAAATGTACTGCCCGGACCCTACCTGGACCCGTCTATTATTTGAAAACTAGACCCGAACCCTAGCCTGACTTCGTCATACTCATATTCTAATGAGAATATGAGTCTGAGACCGCTCCATTAAGCTTTGATTATGAGGCGTGTCGTAACCGAACCAGGAAAAAATAACAACTCTGCACTCAATTGGATAGTCGGTAGACCTACAACCAATCAGAGCAACGCAGTAAGTCAACTCCTTTGCATACAGTTTTCAACTACAGAACTTACTTATTTTAGAAGTTAAATAACGAGTGTTGCTTCTTTTACTTACTTCTCCATGAGTGCGACCAAAGCAAAAACCACAACGACCATAGGCTTTTCATTACGTCCCATCTTCTTAGTGACCATCGGAGCCAGCTGATATAAGTTACACTTTTAACAAAGGTTGATAATGTGATGATTACTTGCAGATCAATCTGTCCATCATCGTATAAAGCCCGCCCTGGCAATTTGATTGGCGCGAACATTGTTTGCCTGATCATAATTACTCCTCAATGGATCGAGTCCAGACCGAACTTCCCGTCCAAAAAATGTTGTGGGCGGAGTTCGGGCTGGCATCCAGGCTACCCAAACCCGGCAGAAAGACACAAACCCGACTGGACCCGATTGTCGTCACATATTATTTCACACGAGTTGCAAAAAATACAACTTTTTGTCTTACTTAATTTTAGTAGCTGTCGTCTCACTTCCTTGTAACGTTACCTGACTGACTGTGATGCATTACAATCAACCGACAAGAAAGTTCTATCCATGTTATTTCTCTCGTTATTCCAAGCTTAATCCACTCATTATTTCAGCTTTAAATGTCCACTTGATGTCACATGACAGACGCCACTACTGACTGTAGTCTTTAGTTTCTGGACAAAAAATCCTCCGATGACGCAGAATGACGATCTTTGTGTCATCGGAGGATTTTTTCCAGACAAAAATACATAAATCTCGTCTCAGGGTGATATGAGGGCGGAAAGCATGGTAATTCGAAAATACTACAGGTTTTCTACTAATACACAGCTTAATGCTAAATCCTGAAGTATCCTTTTAATGTCAACATTTTGTGAAAATATAGAATCAAATCAGTAAAAGAAACTAATGTATGTATATATTAATCCAGATACATTTGAAAACGTCAGTCCACACTAGGGTTGAGGTGATTTCCGATGTTTGGTGTGGATGATAAACTTTTGAAAAACACTAAATTCACCTTTTAGACTAGGCAGAATTTCTGAAAATATGCTTATTTAAAGTGCTGAAGGCATTTTGTGATTATTTATATTATACAACATTTCTAGGGGTATTAAGGGGTGCTGAATCCAAATCTGCTGTATATGAAGCTCAAAAATGTCCCAAAATGCCTCAAAATTGAGAAATTAAAAATGGCCGCCACCGCCAGGCTGGAATCTATTTTTCATTATATCTTTTTGACTAAACAAGGTACAAACATGACATAAATGTGCTTTTCTAAGTTTTCCTACATGGGCAATTCAATGTCATATTCAGATTTGAGAAGTAATGTGAAGAAACAGCTTAGATATTGCTAAAAAAGTTGTTTTTACTATGGATAATTACTCAGTTATTATTATTATTACTATTATTGTTGATATTATCAGGCTACATTTACTTACTTTGTATTTTGTTTTGAGGTCAAATGTACTAACAAATGCAAAAGTTACTAAATTTAATCAAATGTTCACAGGTTTTCACACATGGCAACATGACATCATGACTTTTGCATAAACATACACACCACTTTCGAGTCAAGTGGCGTGTTATCTCTACGCATTTTGAGCTATCTGTGTGTATCTGCGTGTATGCGTGTATGTCTACGCCATTAATGTCCGAGTGACAACCTATTTGTGAAACCTCACAGAAGCTCACGGAAATGATCGAGAACCGAAAAATAAATAATAAACTTATGGTGCAATTCGTCTGACAGGATGATTTTATATAGCAAAATATCTCAGCGTTCACTGAAGCGTCTAGGTTGCACTCACTCACTATTACATATTTGGTCTAAAACTGCTCTCATATTTTACCAAAGGACAGCAAATGTAAGTAAATTCTCTCATGTTTGCAGGACTGTGATATGAAAAGTGTACAAAGTGACATAATTTATGAACAGTGTGAAAGTAAATGGCACAAATCAGCCACAATACCAGTGTAAACATGACTTACTTTAGCGAGTGGCTGATTTTTGATTTCCTGTGATCCAGTCTTGCTGGCGTGTCGCGCAGCGTGACGCTGGTGGTGGCCTACGTCATGACCGTCACTACTTTGGGCTGGCAGGACGCTCTGGCCGCGGTGAAGCTGGCGAGACCCTGTGCTTCACCTAATGTGGGCTTCCAGACGCAGCTGATGGAGTTCGAGAGCACTCAACTACAGCAGGTGATTCCTCCACATGTGATGCGAGAAATGACATTGTCAGTGGTTAGCAGCACCAAAACGAAGATGTGCCTTTTGAACCTCATGAGTTCATGTTTGTAGGTGGATGATCCTAATCAAATGGGTTTGTTATTGTGGCAGTGTCTTTACAAACCTGTAAAGATTTGACCATTTCAATGACCACATGTATGTGCAACCCCGGGTTATCGTCGTTCTACACCCTAAGGTTAAGAAATGTTTTATATGTTTAAAGTGGGTTAGTTTTGGGCTAGTTTTGGCTGTGATTGGGCTGGTTTTGTTACACGAACCTGCCGACTCAGATGCTTCGCGCAGTTATGGTAACGGTGCGCTGTAGGAACAGTATTATATTTTTCCCCTCAAACACTGAAACTAGTGACAGACGAAGCACAATTGGAGTGAAGAAGAACCCGTTTCATTCTTACCTTTTATAGTCCGAAAAGTCCATTCAGGATAAACCTCAAGGGAGAAAATGTTTTAGCATGGAATAGCATGATTTTAACATGCTAGCAATAAGGTTTTTCACCAAAGATTTCATCATTTTGATCATTTAGAGGCCTTAGAACATTTTATTTTAGGGTGATTCTTCAACTATGGTACTCTTTGAGCTAGAGAGTTTCAGAAAATAAAAACATTTCTACAAACAGTTTTTTTAGTATCAGTTGTTTTCTCAGTCTGTCTAGAAACCTTCCCTTAGTTGGGTACGATGATTTGTATTTAATAATATATATATATATATATATATATATATATATATATATACATATATATATATATATATATACATATATATATATATATATATATATATATATATATATATATATATATATATATATACAGTATATATATATATGTATATATGTATATATGTATATACATATATATATATATATATATATATATATATATATATATATATATATATTGGCATTTTTATCTGACAGCCCAAGAAAACGCCCAAGTTCTCTTATTTACCAACAATATTTTAGCAGTAATAAATAAAATATTTCTTACTACCTTAACTTAATTAATTGTATGTTTTTTTGTTTTTACATTAACGTTTTAGTATTATAGCCCAAAATTATTTGCTGTTTATCACGAACAATGTCATTTCCACCACAACCTGTCTTTACCATCACAATGAACACCGTGGTGGAAATGACTGTGGCGGAAATGACATTTCCCCCTTTTCCTCTAAAATATCATGCTGTTAGCCTGTTACTATTAGTTTTACAGTTAGCATTTAATATACACAAATTACACATTATTAAATTAATTTTATCCAGTTATTTTTACGTCCATGTGAAATATGAGCCGTTTGGAAATTACGGCCAATAAACATATTCTCAGTTTTAGTCATATTTACCTTGATTTTTTTCTTCTTTTCATTACCCCTAAAGAGGTCACCCTTTCACCCAGCCATGTGTTCACTGTGGAGTTTCTATTGCTATGGTTACTAAGTATTCAAACCTAAAACAATGATCCCAGGATTCTATTTTGTACAGTGTGGCGGAAATGACAGTGAACCCAAGGGACAAGGGTTCTACTTATGAAAAATTTAAGAAAATGTGAATAAATATTGCAATATATGATATGTATAATTGAAATAGTATAATTTATTTTATAATTTGTACTTAAAATCTACATTATTTAAATATTTAATTTAGAATTAAGTGAGGTTGAAGGTACAAAGTCTGGCTTAGGGACAGGGGAAAAGAGTAAAAATCATGCATAAAAGGCCTCATATTATATAATAAAAAGAATGATTAAACCATGATACTTTTTTTATAAGTTCCCCTTAGGGTGAAGTAAGTCTGACAAAAACAAAAAAGAAGAAATGTTTTTTAGATTTTATTATTTCATCCAGGGACAAGAAAAGTACCATTGTTAAAGAATCACCCTTAAGTGTCATTGTTACATACGTTAAATGTAGTAACTATAGTTTTAACTATAAATTATGCATAATTACACGCAACTTACTCTCAACCTAATCTAAACCTGGTAAGTACATGTAGTTAATTATTATTACTCAGTACTTAAATATATAATTACAACAAAGACACTTTAAAATAAAGTGTAACTGAAATTTGCATATCAAATACAATGATACAGTAGCTTTATAGGGTTAATATGTTTGTTTCATGTAAATACGTGATCCAAACGCTGATTTCTATGAACACAGCTTGGGATATGCTGGATGATAGTTGTTGACGTGTGTGTTCAGTTCCGAGAGTGGCTGAGGGAGGAGTACAAGGAAAGCCCCCTGAACGACGAGGAGGAGATCCGCACTCTCCTGGCCCAGACTCCCGAGGAGGACGCCTGACCTCACTCCTCCACACTGCCTCACTGCCACAGCTCATGGGGTTAATTATGGCACAGCACTGTTTTACCTAAGGACTCTTTGTGTAAATGGTTTTAATGATTCCTACTGATGTAAAAGTTACATAATTATTCACAGATATATTATAAATGTTGATTTATACTATGGTCTCTTACTGACTGTTTGTGTTTTTCCTCTACACTTGCTGGGAATGTGAGAAGCTGGATTACCAAAGCTTGCCGAGGCACTGTTTTAACACTGTTTTAACACTGAAGTCATATGGAGAGAGTAGAAAGAAATAGTAATTAAATAATGATAACAACTGTACATGTTTTTTAATATCAACGTTACGGGTAAGATGAGCCTTACTTTTTTCTCCTGATGGTATATGAGACACTATCTCATCTCAGCACTTAATGAAAGGCTAAACGATATTTTTAATTTTGTCATTTCATCTGAATATCTACATTTGTGAGATCTTGTCAGTTGAAACAGTTTTATGGTGAATTAATCTCTGGAAAATAGTTATCTATGCTGTTGAATGTCAAAGGTCTGTGTGTGTGTGTGTCTGTTAAAAGGGTTAGTTCACTCAAAAATGAAAATTCTGTCATTATTTTCTCACCCTCGTGTTGTTCCAACCCTGTAAGACCTGTTTTTTTTTTTATTAAATCTGAGAGCTGGATCACTCCTCCATACTAGTCCATAGGCTTCTTGAGGAATTGAAACTTGCTGGCCTCGAAAAGTAATTAAAGACATCGTTAAAATAGTCCAAGTGACTACAGTGGGTCAATCTTAAGATTATCAAATGACGAGAACACATTTTTCTGTGCGTAAAAACAACAACAAAAATAACGACTTTATTTCAACTATTCATTTACCTCTCGGCCTCGAGTCAGGTTATTAGTTTAATAACGTAAGCTTCTGTTATTGTACATCACACGCATCACACACATGACCAGCGTCTGCCAATAGTGAGCCTACGTGTGACGTAGCTGTACGCCATCACACTACGTTAACTGACTAGAGGCGCCTAGAGAAGGAAGTGAATAGTTGAAATAAAGTCGTTATTTTTGTTTGTTTTTGCACACAAAAAGTATTCTCGTCGCTTGATAAAGTTAAGATTGAGTCACTTGAACTATTTTAACAATGTCTTTAATAACTTTTCGAGGCCGGGAAGTTTCAATTCCTCAAGAAGCCATGGAGGAGTGATCCAGCTCTCAGATTTCATAAAAAAATATCTTAATTTGTGTTACGAAGATGAACGAAGGTCATACGGGGTTGGAACAACATGAGGGTGAGTAAATACTGACAGAATTTTCATTTTTGAGTGAACTAACCCTTTAATGAGGGATTTGTGAAGTAAAAGTTATTTTTTCTTTTCAAGCAAAAAGATACAATTTCCACAGAAGGCCATGTAAATAAAGCTATTTTTAAATGTAATAATTATTTGAATTGACTTGAAGGTACAATATGTATGATTTTTGCTGTAAAATATCCAAAAACCACTAGGCCAATGTTATATATTTTGTTTAGTTGATTACATACAATATCCACAATGTTTCCAACTAATTGTAAACGGGACATGTGAGCAGGGGTGAGAAGTCGCCAGTCAATGGGGTCATATCTGCTTTACCCTCGGTTTCCGCTCGTACTGCCATAGTAACCATGGCGACATACGTGGACAAATGGGTTATGCCTAGCAGGACACTCATGCTATTGTTGTTTTGTTCAAACATTATGGACCATGACAAGCAGTCTTTGAGACAAAAAGAGGACTAGAACGAAGATCAACATCTTTCAAGATGCCGAAAGCTTCACGTCCGCGACTAACTTCGACTTGACAGAGACGCGAGTGTTGCACTTTATTAGAGAGGTTAGCAAACGTACATAAAACTAATCAATGTTATTTAGTTCAACATGATGAAATGTTAGAATATGATCTGCATGTTATTCTAATGTTGATCTAGCTTAGTCTCATACAGCCAACAAACAACCTAACTAACAACATTCAACACACTCAAATGTCGTTTAGTGTGATAGTAGCCTGGAGGCCAGCCCGAAGTCCGCCCACAACATTTTTGGTCGGGAAATTTGGTCTGGACTCGATCCATTGAGGAGTAATTATGATCAGGCAAAAAATGTTCGCGCCAATCAAATTGCCAGGGCGGGCTTTATACAATGATGGACAGGTGATCTGCAGGGACGTAATCATCACGTTATCAAAGAGTGCTTAACTGGTTTCCCTCAGAGATGACTGCAGCTGGAGAATTGAGATGTATAGATTCCGCTGTCGCATCTGTTGTGAAATAAATTGACAGCGCATTAATTTTAATAGACAAACAGAAAACTGCAATCAAGGCATTTGTCGATCGGAAAGATATTTTTGCCATCCTTCCTACATGATTCGGGTGTAACTTATCAGCTGGCTCTGACGGTCGCTAAGAAGATGGGACATTATGAAAAGCCTGTGGCCATTGTGGTTTCTCCTTTGGTCGCACTCATGTAGGAGTAAGTAAGCAACACTGGTTATTTAACTTCTAAAATAAGTAAAGTTAGGCTACGTTCTGTAGTTGACAGCTATATGCAAAGTATTTGACTTACTGCGTTGCTCTGATTGGTTGTAGGTTTACCGACTATTCAATTGAGTGCACAGGTTTTTTTTCTTCCTGGTTCGGTTAAGACACGCCTCATAATGAAAGCCCTATGGAGGAGTTTCAGACTCATATTCCAACAAGAATATGAGTATAACGAAGTCATATAAGTATGACATAAGCCAAGTTACTGATCTACTATTATATTAAACAACTTCTTCTGAGCCAATGTTTAGACTGTATTTCCTACAGCTTTAAAGCTACAACCACCAGATACAGGTCTGACCTTTATAACTCTAATAGAGCATTTAAGCTTCGTCCACTATGTATCTATCATTAACAAAGCCTAGCAACTAGCTTAGGACATGTTAGCAAACTTGTTAAATCATGCTAATTCATGTTAATAGCATGTTTAATCACGTTAGCAAAATAGTAATTAATGTTAGCAATGTGTTAAAACATGTTAGCATAACATTTTAAATCATGCTAGCCACCATGCTAAACCTAAATGATGCTAGTGACGTGTAAATAGATGCGTTTGTTCATGTTAACAGTTTATTAAATAATGTTAGAAACATGCGAATTAATGTTAACAACGACTGTTTCTCAATTCCAAGAACACAAGGAACGGACTTGCGTTCCATTGAGACCAGTCTTGCCAAATGACTTGAAAGAACGAACTCGGAAGGATGCGAGGACACGCATCTATGTGCTGTAATCTTGCTGATAAAATGTAATCTCAGCAAATAGCGATTAATGACTAAAGCACAATATATACAACATAACATCACAAACAAATGTCACAACCTTTTAAACATTTCTTTCATATTATTATAGGCATTGTTTTCATACAAATGTATTTTTATTTTACCGTGTGTATTTATGAAAATTAGTAGCCATGCTTTATCAATGTTAACATTCTTTTTAATATTCCAATAAAAAATGCTACCACTTTCTTAAGGAAATCTCTTAAGTGAGAACCACAGTCTATGGTGAGAAACTAGAAATTTGAACGTTACAGGCTTCCATACGTCGACCGCCCACAGCATCTTCTGGAATTTTTTTAATGGTTCGATTCTCGCAAGTCTGCATTCGATGCATCCTCGATACCAACACATCCTGGCACTTTCATGCGTCCTTGCGTTCTTGATTATAGTAATAGAACTCCCAGATAGCAAACGTATGTCTGTTAAAGATCAAGCATCTGCTGTTTACTAACATCTGATAGAACATCTTTAAGATGTCGTCAGTTTAACACACATTCTAAATCATTACATCTTGAAGACATCTTCTAAACGTCTATTTGACATCTGACAGAAAACGTCCTATAGACATATTGCAGATAAGCAAACACAAAAAAAAAATGTCTTTCCGATGTATACACACACATCAAATAGAAGTCTGTGATGTACGTGTGCTATCAGGGCTTTGATTATGACAAAGTACAAGGACGCAAGATCGCTGAACGCATATTGAGAAACAGCCATGTTAAATAATGCTAGCAACGTGCTAATTCATGTTAGCAGTGTTTAAAATACGATATAGACAGTATAAGAAGTGGACAAAGCCATCTTATTGGAACTCCATTGAGACAAGTGAAGCCCATTTTTGGCGATTTTTTTATTTTTTAAGCACTTCTGTTCCTGACGCGCAGACTCAAACCGACTCAAACAGAGCTTGACGACGTAGATGTGATGCGGGCAACCCGTCTGTCATCTAGTGGCTGTGGCATGAGAAATCTGAATCATTCCCTGAGTAGGAGCTGTCCATGAGCTAGGAGCAGGAGAAACTTTTGCTAGGTATTCTGATTAATTATTTAGTCATTTTGCCTCCATGTTTCCCCGATTGCCCGCAAGCATCTCCTCCTGTCCATACGGTAATCTCTCTACTGTGCGACAGAGAGTCGCTTGGTTATGACACAATCGTTAGCCTACTTTACAAAAAACTGCTTCTACGGGGCCATAACATAAGCTACAAGGCAATGGAGCATTTTATACATTGTCGTGTTTCTTTAGAAATAAATAAAGGACAAATGTGGTCTTCAAACGCCTCAGATGTAAAGTTACTCGCTGTCAAATTGATGCCAAAATGAAAGGGAGTCGATGGAAATGCTAACGCAAGTGAAGTTCTGCTACAAGACGGCAGCTCCCGCAAGGCTTCAACTTCCAGTCGATGGATTAACCCCTTGGATAGCATCATGCTGCTTCATGATAACATGTTAGCAAAATGCTAATTAATGCTAACAAGATGTTAAAACCAGAGAATGTCTAATTGAAGAGAATTCGCACTGGCTGCTTACTTCCGGTTTCTGGACTGGCTGCAGTAACACGTCTCTGTCCATGCGGGGGCACTTGTGGTTGAGTGCAGAATGAATGGGAGTGGGGGGGGGGGTAAAATAATACACTCAACTGAAAATTGCATTTTTAAGTTCACTTTTCTATTCTAAAAATCCGTTAAAAAATGTGATGACGTCACACAACAATAGCAGAATGCTAGCGTGTTCCGGCCAACAACGGCCTAACCTGTAAGAAATCAAAAGGACATCACTGCTTGTTCATTCGACTTTTGGCCTATAATCTATATTGAACTTGCAGAATCAACAATAAAAACTATGTTAATTTAACAACAAGCAGGTACGAGACACATTTAGCCATTTAGCTCCATAGACTTCCATTCATTCTGCACTCGCCCGCGATCACCTCCAGTGGAATTCTAATGGAACTGTAAACAAGATGATACTGGGCTAATAGGAAGTGCCAAGGCTCTCCGTTAGACGGGCTGCAAAACAGTTAACATCCTGTTAAATAATATTAGCAACATGATAAAACTGTGATGCTAACAATCTGGCAATTCCATAGACCAGGGATTCTCAACTCCCAGTCCACGCAACCCACTGCTCTGCATATTGTGTATGTCTCCCTTGTTTAACACACCTGATTCAGATCCCCAGCTCGTTAGGGTAGACATGAGCGTCTATTCTAATGAGCTGAGGATCTGAATCAGGTGTGTTTAATAAGGGAGACATACACAATATGCAGAGCAGTGGGTCGCGAGGACTGGAGTTGAGAATCCCTGCCATAGACTGTAAAAAAAATATGGACATGGTGTCTGTGACGTCATCCGTATGTTTCTGAAGAGCATTTTTGAAGACCAAAGTGGGCGGAGCCGGCCGTGCTATAGAGCTGGTAAGTCCCGCCCATCCGTAAAAATCCAAGTGGACCTCTAAGTTGAAAAAGCGTCAATGCAAGTGAATGAGAGAAATAAATATTTCCTGATCCCGTTTGAATTGTGCCATGAATGTAACATATGTTGTCTGTGAATTTTTTATATCATTTCTCATGTAACATATTTGACAGTGTATTGTATGATTCTTTAGCTAGCAGTTGTGGAACAGACATAACGAGAAAGACTACACGTCCCATAATGTGACGTCGCCGCTTAACACATTTTTCCTCCACAAATCACGGTTTTCACCATGCTCAACTAGTTTGTCCTCTCCCTGAAAGAAGGCGGTGAAGTGCACCAAAGTCACAGGCATGTTTAGCGGGATCCGTGTGCTAGTAGGGGTGATGTATATCAAACACGTCGAAAGAGTTGTAGTCCACAAAGTGCTCTCACACAAAGTCTAACCGTATGAACATTCTACAAGCTAAATTGTAGCATTCTTTACACGAAACATTATATAAAAAATTCACAGACAACATATGTTACATTCATTGCAAAATTCAAACGGGATTAGAAAATAATTATTTTCTCTCATTCACTTGCACTGACGGTTTTTCAACCTAGAGGTCCAGCGGGGTTAGCTGAAGGGGCGGGACTTACCAGCTCTATCTTAGCAGCGAGTCACTCCCGGAAAAATGAAAATGGACATCGAGGGAGATTAGCTGAGGTGACGTGACGGCTAACAGACAGCAGACAAACGGCTAGTAGTGATATCAGTGGCAATACACCTGTCACTCAAGTGGCCACGCCCTTAATTGAGCAGAACTATAAGGCTTAATATAGTTTAAACGGATGAGTTATAAAAAAAGTCAGCCCCATCACAGTTGCCATGAAGGGCAAAATTAGCTATATAGACCAAAAACACTTTTTGCACCAGGCTGTAAAAATATTTTTCAAAGCAGTAAAATTTTCAACATGGGGGGTGATTGTTCAAAATTTATGGGATATGGGATTGACTCTCTTTTGGAGCCTGTCTCTAGCGGCCAGTCGATGAACTGCAGTTTAAGTCACTTCTGTGTTGGATTCAAGAGAGAAATGAACCGTGAAGGTTGCCGCTTGGGTAATTCATAGAAACCATGCTGTCCCAAACCTTAATTTCAACAATTTGCCTATGAAAGTTATTTCAAACAAGGCTTTTTTTCAGCCAAATTCAGAGTTTGTTCACAAACTTGGCTCATAGTCAATGGGGTTATTATTTAATATTTCCATGAATTATATATACATTTCAAACATTGCTTTCATTAAAACCTACAGGTTGAGTGAAATCATTTAATTTTTCTATGTAAATATGTAAATATTCATACGCCTGTATGAATTTTACCTTACAAATGAATCTATTTTACTGGTGTTCTGCGTTGTCTATCATGTTATTCAATTCGTATCAACTAAATTGTCAAAATAACATTTTAAATAGAGTAGTTGATTTAGTATTTTACATTGACACAACATTGTCAATGTAAAATTGTCAACATTACATTTAATGTTTTAAATTTTGTGCTATAACTACTAAATTGTCAAATGTCCCTGTTTATTTTTTATTATTATTATAACACATTGGCTGCTGCATAATCATCCAGAATGTGCTAATATTATATCTAAATATGCTACAGTTTTGTAGTACTTCGTTCTCAACGCTGTTGTTTCGTGGGCAGACAGCAGGTGGCGGCATATTCAACACTCGCAACACGTTGATATTTGAAATGACTTGATATGAAACGCTTGATGCATTTGATGTGTCATATCGTATGATATCGTATGCTTCTATTATTTTAATAGAAGCATACCCCGAGCAATGTACGACCTTGTCTTTCTTTAGGTGTTTTTAGAAAGTCACAATTACTTTGCCATTAGTCTCTGTTGACGGGACAGATAACAGGTCTTGTTCCGTGACTGCTATGAATTTCCTCAAAGAAACCTACATAAACAAACATCAAACACCAGGATAATTCTGATGACGAGTGCTGGGAGATTTTCTGGCATATTTTATCGACATTATTTTTGTTCCATCGTGTGTGTGTGTGTATATCTGTGTGTCTCGGACGAGGGATTTCCCGTATGTTGGATGTTTATTCTTGCGGTTGTGTCGTGTTTCTCTGAAGTCTTCAACTCTTAATGTTGCTGGAGGGAGAAACACGCTTCCACGTAACGCTCCACCCATCTCTCCACCTAGTGCACTTTACATTATTTAAGAATAGAAACACCTTCCTCTGACATGACTTGAGAAGTGTCGCCTGTGAAAGTGAAGTCAAGCTGTCTGCATTCACTAAGGTAAGACTTGTTGATCAGCCTAAATGAGCTGAATGCCTCTTGATTTAAAAAATAATAAAAAATGTTGCCTGAGTATTTATGATGCTTATGCTTCATACTTATTATTTTATATATTATGTGCATGTGTGTAGTTTATTGCCTTGCATGTAAACTTTCAAAGCTTCATTCTTTCTGTAACTTACCTCTAGATGCTTTTTTATATTCTACACCAGTGTCTGTTGGTTTCACCAGAATGCCTGCAGTAGAGTAGTTATTATTTAGTTTGTTATTAAGGAATATGCATGCATGAACTCATCTGAAACACTCTTCTGCTCACTGCATGTGCACCTGCTCCTGGACAGACATGAACTTAGATGGGGACTGCAGCATGTCAGTCAGTTGTGGGAATGGCAAACTTAGACAGTGGCTCATCGATCAGATTGACAGCGGGGAGTATCCCGGCTTGGTTTGGGAAAATGACGAGAAAAGCATTTTCAGGATTCCCTGGAAACACGCGGGGAAGCAGGACTACAATCGCGACGAGGACGCGGCGCTCTTCAAGGTGATTGAGGATGAGGATGTCACTGTAAACTATATATTATCACTAAGTTATGACAACTTATGTTTTGCATTGCTTTAACTCATCAAAATAAGTTAAGTCATTTTCAACTTAATTTATACAAGATTCAACTCATTTGACCCTTATTTAAGTTGGAATGACTTAAACATTCAAGTTGATTGTACGTAAAATGTAAGTTAGCAATTTTTTTACAGGTTTATTCAATTTTAGACCATAAGTTATCAAACCAAGTTCTTTAAACTCACTTTTTTCAAGCAAGACAAAGACCGACAGAAGTCGGTTAGCTTTTAAATTGTACGCAACAATAGATCTAGTGTTGAAAATGAAGAGAGAAGTGGTTGCAAACATTAGATAAGGCTTATAGTTACGGGACACTTGTCACTTGCCACTAAAAACACCAACTGATCCAAGGTCAAAAAGCAAAACATTATGAAGAATAGTGCAGATTGTTCTGAGAAAAATGCATTTGTTTGTAGCCACGTGCTTTTATATTTTGTTATCTGATGTGATGCATCCATGCACCTCTAAGTGGCTTCAGTGTCCTCATACGTTCTGGGCAACTGTATAGACATTATTATAATAGTAAATACATTAAGGCACATTTTTGACTATTATTTTAGGGTGTTTTTTTTTTTTTTTTTTACTTTTAAAATTGGTTCCTATTACAGTCCAATAACCCATGTACATACTCAGTACTTATTTTAGTAATTACAATTACTGGGTAATAACTAGGTACTGAACTAGGTACTGAACCCTGAACCTACCCCTAAACCTACCCCTGAACCCATGTACTTACCTTATATTAGCCAGTACTTTCAATGTAAGTACACTGTAAGTATTGTACTGTAAAACGAAGCGTTACCAAAATCATATTCAACGTAGTTACACATTACTACATGTACTTGCCATTTAAGCGTACTTACAAGTAACTATAGTATAGTTAATTAATATTATACTTATGTTAGTACAATGTAACTATATCAGCTTAAAATAAAGTGTAACCTCATATTCTGTTGGATGATTAATGTCAGTTAGAGAAGATCATTTAGTTTTGCACTGAGCTGATAGAGCCCATTGAATGCCTAGATGCCTGGCACGGTGTTTAAAAAAAAAAAAACAGGAAAAAAAAAACGCATTTACGGTTCAATCAATCAAATCTACTAAGTATACAACATTTTATTAATTTCCTTCTTATATTATTATCATTAATAGGAATCACAATAACTATCCATTCTGACATCTATCGTCTCTTGTATGCTTTATATACGGATTCCTATCTGTTCATAATTGGTAGACGTGAGCATTAAAGTTCTCCTTCTTCATGGCTTCTTCTCATCTCATCTTCTCTTCATGGTTGTTGAAGGCGTGGGCTCTGTTCAAAGGCAAATACAGGGAAGGCTTGGACAAACCAGACCCTCCAACGTGGAAGACGAGACTCCGCTGTGCCCTGAACAAAAGTAATGACTTCGATGAACTGGTGGAGCGAAGCCAGTTAGACATATCCGATCCTTACAAGGTCTACAGGATAATACCAGAAGGAGCAAAGAGAGGTAATTTCCATTGGATGCTTGGTTTTCTCTTGTTTCAAGAATAGAAGGTCTTTTATTACCAATTTATTGGTTGCACTTTGCACTAATGCACTTTTTGGTAATTGGAAGTCACCTATTTAAAGGGTGCAGATTTTGGTCTTGGTTTGATGCATTGAAACTCACCGGCTCTCAATTGTGAGTCTGCATTCACATTAAATATTGCTACTTGCCTTCAGTATGTGTAGCAGGAAGCTAAGAGGAAGCCGCTACATGTGCTAAAATCCCTCAAGCTTTTTATAGAGAGCTTCGGTTACCAAGTGTACAGCGCTAAGCAACAAAGTCGCCCCTCAGACCTTGCATAACTCAAGCTTGTGCTTTTGAGAGTTTGGGTCAAGACCTGAGGAGTGAGGACATTTGGTTGGACCCTAAGATTTCCGAGTATTTTGTGCAAGAACAAGCATTTCATAAGAGGAGACATAAATTCACTCCTAGTTGCTATTCTTAGAGCTTGTGAACTACCTGTGAAGTAGTAGGCGAGATTTGAAACTGGAAGAGCAAATGCTTTAGTAGATGTACACATTAAAAAAGCTTCTGCTTAAACGAGAAATACATCAACACAGGAAGGAGAGATCAACCCATAACTATTTTACATCTTGGCGAATTGGTGGTAAACGGGTTCAAATTCATTCAAAATACTTGTAAAATAGTTTTCCATGAGATCGGCTTTCTGAAATGTATGCTTGCTTTCCGGGTGAGCAAACCAAAATAAAAACTCAATGTGAAATAGAAGGCTTCTTAAACAAGAACAAAAGTGGGGGCTGGCCTTGGTTTTGTCCGTCGGGAATTGATTGGATTGTGGTGGTTTGCTATTGGCTGATCTCATGTGAGTGACAGGTTGCTCCGCCCTCATCAGAGAAGAGAAGAGGGAGGGGAAGTTAATCTGATTCAAGATCACAATGAGAGATAAATAATAAAAAAACATGCAGGTCTTGCAGCTTGAGATTGACAAACACTGTTGAGCAGTTATTCTCTGCGAAGGGAATGAAGAGCTGTTATTTTTGCATTTCAGGCTCAAAGGCCAGTAGTATGGAGGACAACACGGCACACGTGACTCCTGTTAGTTATCCCATGCATTCTCCTTATCCCCTCTACAGCCTCAGGTAAGATGCCATGATGTCACACTTTTCTCAAATTATTAATATCCATGGCAGACGTCTGATGTGAGGAGATATTCCGTATTCAGTGTCCAATTAGCACTGCATTTACTTTTTTCCTAGCAGACGCTTTCCAAGTGAGAGTTATTTTAGCATCATTGAGATACAATTATAGTTATGTTAATATTTATAAATAGCTCTTTTTTATCTGTTTTGAGTTTCAATTATAGTCATTTTGTTGTGTTTTTTAAATATGTCTGTAGTGTTAATGTTTATATCAGTAGTGTTAGTTTAAATTAGTGCACCAAGTTTTTTTTTAAATGGCTTTAGTTTTAGCTCTACTTTTGGTTTACCTTAATAACCCTGAAGTGAAAGTGCACAATTAACCCCTGCTGAAAAGACTAGCTGGTTCACGGCTGCGTTTCTCAAAAGCAGAATTGAAGTTGATCATAGAGACGCCATTGGTGGCAATGATTACACTATATGATTTATTTAGGCTTACGGTGCTTTTGGGAAACGCAAAGTAAATCTCATTGGTTAATCTAGTTAAAGGAGTAGTTCACTTTTGAAAAAAACTTTTGCTGATAATTTACTCACCCCCATGTCAACCAAGATATCCATGTCTTTCTTTCTTCAGTTGAAAAGACATTAAAGTTTTTAATGAAAACATTCCAGCATTTTTCTCCATATAATGCACTTCAGTGGAAACCAAGCAGTTCAAGGTCCAAAAGACACTTTCAGTGCAAACTGTTCAAAGGGCTTTAAACGATTCCAGACGATAAATAAGGGTGTTATCAAGCGAAACGATCGCTCATTTAAAAAAAAAAAAACGTTTTATAAGCACATCCTGTTCAAACTTCAAACAATCTTTTTCGTGTCATTTGGTTGATTCAACGAATGAAACGAACGAATTGACTTCGGAAAAAGATTCGTTTATAAAAACTTTTTTTTTTTTAAATGAGCGATCGTTTTCGCTTGATAAGATCCTTATTCATCGTCTGGAATCGTTTAAAGCCATTTGAACAGTTTTCAGTTTACACTGAAAGTGTCTTTTGAACCTTGAACCATTTGGTTCCCAGTAAAGTCCATTATATAGAGAAAATCCTCTAATGTTTTCATCAAAAACCGTAATGTCTTTTCGACTGAAGAAAGAAAGACATGGACATCTTGGATGACATGGCGGTGACTAAATTATCAGCAAAAGTTTTTTGAAAAGTGAACTACTCCTTTAAGAACTCTAATAGCCATTCCTGCATGCTGGGTATCAGTATTCAAAATGAAACCTATGCTGGTGACCGTTTTGTTTTTCCTCAGGGTAGTCTCAGTGATAAAGACTAAAAAACCTCTGCATTGTCTCCTGCAGATCCCAGGATATATGCTCCCCCAGGAGAGGCGTGATTGGAGGGAATACAGTGCAGACCAGCCTCATGCCCAGACGCCTCACCGCGGAGTTACCGTACGGCCAGTGTCCATATCCCCCGACTCGCTCCTTATCCTGGCACACATCGCCCTGTGACAACGGTAATGGCTTCCAGCTTCTACAATACTACAAAATGAAGTTGACAACACCAAAGGGATAGTTCACCAAACATTTTAATTCTGTCATTCGCTCACCCTCATGTCAATCCATACCCGTAAGATTATCGTTCATCTTCAGAACAGAAATGAAAACATTTTGATGAAATCTGAGAGATTTCTGACCCTCCATTGGCAATCTACGCAACTACCACTTTGACGCTTCAATAAGTTCATAAAGATATTATAAAAGTAATACATATGAGTTAAGTGGTTTCAGTCCAAAATTCTCAGAAAATGTTCATCAACTTTCTGGTTTAGGCCTTGGTCTAGTCTTCATCTGAAGGTCTAGTCATGGTCAGGGTCTGCTCTCCATCCCGAGTCTGATTGTTGAAGGCTTACATTGAGAGAAAGTGCTAAACATCCAGTTGTGGAAAACGGAAGCTCAAGCATGTTTGCTCGATGTGTGAGAACCAGTGAGGTTCATTCTCGTGTTACGCAGCACGTTTGAGCTTCAGCAAGAACCAATGACGTTTCGTTTTTGCACGTCAGTTGAGTTTCTGTTCCCTGATCAATGTTTATATATGAATAAAAGCTTAAATTAAATCTGTTTCGTCATATAAAGTGATTGTGTCTCTTCAGTAAATGCGCTCAATTCATATGAAATCGTTTACAATCTCTTTATGAACTTTTTGAAGAGACAGAAATCTCTCAGATTTCATCAAAAATGTCTTCATTTGTGTTCTGAAGATGAACGAAAGTTTTACAGGTTTGGAAACGACATGAGGGTGCGTAATTAATGACTGATTTTTTGGGTGAACTAACCCTTAAGATTGTGTTTAATTGTGTTAGAATCATGTTAGCAACATGCTAATTGTGTTAGCATTTTGTTCAAAATATGCTAATCATGCTAGCATATTTTGACTCGAGGCATTGTATTTTCGCACAGCAAGCACCTCTCACATTCTCTTCAGACAACCAATCACTTTACTCGGACAACCAATCAGCTTCCCAGGATCTTCATGAAGCTATCAAGCCACGCCCTAGCATACATTTAGAGCATATAGTTCCATAGACTTTGATTCAAAGGGTTATCTTTTTTAGCTGTTATTATTGGTGCTAGAAACTCTCTCTTGTTGGCTTGTTCCTGTAATGATTGAGAACAGCGTTTATGGAAGGGGAGCAACTTTAAAAAGAAAGAGGAAATAAATATTTTTGATACACTGTGTCTATATTAAAGGTTTTTTATTAGTGTCTCTTCTCACATGGTGTATCAATAAATTTGCATTACAAACGGATTTCTGACCGTCTACAACTCATTTTGTTTTGGGACTTTCTAAGATGACAGCAAACAGGGCCTTGGTCAAATCTCTGTAAAGTCTTTGTCCAGATCTGGCTTTGTCATTATTTGTTTCAGGGATAATTGTACTAAAGTTGATCATTGTAATCACCATTAGAGAATTTACAAGAACTGCATGATCCTGAAATGCTACTTAACCTTCATAAAAAAAGGCTCTAAATTGTGAAATGAAGGTAGCCTAGTCCTTCGACTGACGAGTCTTGATCTGGGTTTCTGGTTTAGGCCTTAGTCTAATCTTCATCTGTGGTTAGCAGGTCCAGTCGTGGTCTGGGTCTGCTCTCCATTCCAGACACTGATTGTTAAAGGCTTACAATGAGAGAAATTGGACAGCTAAACATCCCAGATAACAGGGAATGTTCTTACAATTTTGTGATGCTTGGTTAGAGTTATCTGGTCTTTAACAATGTTCTCAAAATTTAAGACCCTGTTTTTTATACATTGTTTATGGAATGTTTCTTTCCTAAACATTTTAGTTGGGCGGTCGTCTGTGTTTTTAAAAAATGTTTCTGAACGTTCAGAGAACATTCCAAAGTACCGATTCCATAATTTTTGCGAAATGATGAAATAGAATGCTTAACGTTTGCATAACCAAAACAAATAAAAAAAACCTGAGCATCCAGAGACTTTTCAGAAATAACGTTTTCATAACTTAATGGGAACTTTAGAAAAAAAATCTTGATAACTGGGATATAATTTTATCTAATTAACTTCTTAGGCACTTAATTATTTTTGATTTGTGGTAAATTCAGCTATTTTAATGCTGGTACACTTTCCAGGATACCAGGTATCTGGCTCCTTCTACTCCTACTCACCGACAGAAACCCATCCAGTGGCAATGGACCCCAGTATGAGATCCGCTGAAGCCATGGCCATTTCAGGTAAACGAACACAAGCATTATATGACGTTATTATAGGATTATATGCGATTTAGATTGTGTATTGTGTATTGAGGTTGGTGGTATTGTTGAGCCAATAGGCAACAACCTAGAAACCACATTAAACACCTAAATTGTACGGTGAGTTTTGCTTTGAAAATGTTAAACCAGTCACCATGACTAAACTCCAAACCTTTCAATGTTCTGTTCTCCGTAGACTGTCGGCTGCACGTCTCGCTGTACTATCGCGAGTCCCTTGTTAAGGAAGTGACCACCAGCAGCCATGACGGTTGTCGAATCTCGTCCTCCTCGTCCCCAGGATCCCCTTCGTCCCCTCTCTTCTCCTTGCCCAGAGGAAAGGCTCTATGGTGGGGCAGAGCCTGTGCTCTTTCCCTTCCCATACCCTCAGTCCCAGCGGCGCGGGGCCGAGAAGCTGCCCAACATCTTAGAGCGTGGCGTTCTGCTGTGGTTGGCTCCGGATGGGCTGTACGCCAAGCGCCTGTGCCAAGGCAGGGTGTATTGGGAAGGTCCACTGGCACCGTATGCAGACAAGCCAAACAAGCTGGAGAAAGAGCAGACCTGCAAGCTGATGGACACGCAGCAATTCCTGTCAGGTGAGAGGTGATTTCAATCTTTACTGCAGCATGTGCTTGGTTTAGACCAGAGGTCTTCAACCCTACACCAGGAGGCCCTCAACCCTACTCCTGGAGGCCCTCAACCCCACTCTTAGAGACCCTCAACCCTACACTTGGAGGCCCACTGCCCTGCAGAGTTTGTATCAAAGCTGCTTCAGTCTGTGATTTGCATGCAACCCTGAAGAGCTTGACTTGCTGGTTCAGGTGTGTTTGATTAGGATTGGAGTAAAACAGTGGGCCTCCAGGAGCAGGGTTGAAGACCTATGGTTTCGATTATCCAGACCTGCCTCTGACTTGAGTTGATGGTATATTTTGAAGATCTCAGGCCAGTGGGGTTTTGTGTGTAGTCCAAGAATCAGCCCAGTTTGACTAAAGTCCCTTAAATTAGATCTTTTTGAACACAATTATCCGCTGTTAGATAAGCATTTTTGAGATTGTTTGGGTTGGCGATGTGGCGCACATGCTGCCGCGCATATCTACTTTATGAAACGTGCAGAACGGATTTCTGTGTAATTCTTTCGCAAAACCATTGTTATACAAGCTATCGCATTCAGTTTAATGCAATCATTTAAGTATTAACTTCCGTATGGATGATTCACAATGTAAAATAAGCAATCTTTTTGAATAATCCATTTTGATTCACTTCTTAAACTCTTAAAAATAAAGGTTTTGATCACTCTTTGAAGAAAGGTTCTATAGCCTATAGAACCTTAAAGAGTTATTTCAGGTGCCTTAGAGAACCTTTTAGGGGTTCCCAATCATTGGATCCTTTTGTAGAATTAGTTTTAATGAATTTGTAATTAAAAAAATAACTGACATAACCCATTAAATACTGTATGCAAGTTTTATGCAATCATTAAAGACGTTTCTTTATAGGCATTTATGGTTCCATGAAGAACCTTTAACATCCATGGAACCTTTCCATTCCACAAGTTCCACATTCCAAAGTGTCTTTATGGTTCATCAGATAAATAGAATGTTGACACACTAGGGGAACAGTTTTTTTTTATTTTAAGAACTGTTCACTAAAAGATTCTTTGGGGAATCCAAAATGTTTTTTCTATGGCATCAGTGCAAAAAAACAACAACGTAATATAAAACCTTTTTGGGATAAAGAGTTATTTAAGGCCCTGTTTGCACTAGTGCATACCGTTTTAAAACACATAACTTTTGCTACGGTTATGCCTGGCGTCCACAAAACTCCAGAGTTTTCGACTTTTGGAAACGTTTTAGTTGGGGTTGTGTTTCAGTGTAGATAGACCAAAGTGTAGACTTTTGAAAATGAAAGCCCAGTGCACACATTCACTCCCTGATTGGGTCTTCTGGATCATTGCGTATCCTTCCCTGATACATCAAGCACCTATCACATGACCATTACGCTATCGTAACACGACAATAACAGACCAGCCTCGGCGACCATGCTGATTATGTTGTCCTTTTTATCAACTATTGTGCAGTTAAACTCTGCATTTAATAATCCTGCAGCTGCCTACATGCGCAAGACTCTAGAGGCTGGCTATTATTAGAGCAATCGCAACTGCTTACACTTCTAAGTGCATGTTTAGTCTGCATGAATGCTCATATGACATGGGCTCATGTGACAGATCTTTTCTGAAATGCAGTGGAAATACCAGTATGGACGAGGATCGTTTTCATTTTAGAACATCGTGTTACAATGGAAAAAGTGTAAACAGGGCCTAAAGTTTAGTCAAGAACCCCTTTTGAACCATTTTTGTATAGCAATGCAATAGATCAGGGGTGTCCAATCGTGCTCCTGTAGGGCCACTGTCCTGCAAAGTTCAGCCCCAAAATAATGTAAACTCTTCTGAACCATCTAATCAAGGTCTTGATAGGGAGATGTTTTGAAGTAAGCTGGAGCTAAACACTGCAGGATCTCCAGAACCGAGTTTGGTTCCTCAAAGAACTCTTCCCAGTGTGGAGAATATTCTAATGTAGGTTCTTCACGGAACCATCAATGCCAGAGTGTAGACTTTAGGCTGACTTTAAATGAATGCTGACATTTTTTCTGAAGATGTTTGTCTATCTGTGGAAATGCTGAAGAGGTGTGTTTTTAACTTGATCAAGTGAGCATCTTTTAGCCCATATTCCTTTGTCTTATCAGGGGAAAGACCTGTCATTTAACTTGTGGCAGTTAAGCGGTGTGTTCATTACCTATGAGTGGTTTGCCGCATGTCATGATTAGGTCTGTCTCTAATGTCACACTTTTCACTCGGTGCTTGACATTGGTATTTTCCAGCAAGCTCTTAGCGAGTGTTCCTGACCATCACACACATTCATAGGGACTCCATCAGCACCTGCTTGAGTTCATTTGCATTTCATCTTTCTACTAGTCATCAATTTATGTGAACATGGGGGTCTAGTGTTCACATTATTGCTCATCAGGAGTTTTTTTTTTCTTTGATGGGAAGAGCACTGACTGTAAAGAATGTCAAATGGCATTAAAATTACCTCTCAGTGATTTCAAACGCTTTTGTACCATACCACTTTATATTTTGTAAGGCATATACATTTCTTAAATTACATTTTAAACGATTTTAATCAATTTGAAATCTTTTTTAATCCGTCAGTAATATTATCGAAAATCATATTGAACAGATTTCACCCCATCACAATTGTTATTGATGGATTAATAAAATGCGAATAAATCTCATTCTCATTACTACAATTTGAAATATTATTTAAATGAAGAATTTATTTTCATTTATGCAAAAATGAACACTCACTTTTTTTAATGTAAAAGCAATTTTCACTGCTCGTAAATTTCACAATTATTACAAGGAAATGGCGAGTAACACATTGATTCAGTTGTGAAATCTTAAATAGTATTTTTTTTATTGAACATACTCCGATACAAAGCTTTTAACTTTACAAAACCTTTTTTTACAGTGATATTATAGTAATATACTGTATAACGAGAATAACTTACCATTGATCAGTAGTTATAATAGGCAAAACATGCATTTCAGTAATGATAATTTAGTGGGGAAATTTTTACATTATATTGAGAAAAATTTCAATGATCCAAAAATGGCTTCATGTTGTTCATGTTAAATATGTTTTTATTTTTGAATCCGCTTGGAATCAGCTTTTTTGTGTGAGATTCATCCTTGAATGTGTGAAATTCGACTGATTTATCTGTTTAACTGATGTGATCTGTTCTTCTCTCAATACAGAATTGCAGGGTTTCATCCACCACGGCCGCCCCATGCCGCGCTCTCAGGTGGTGCTGTGCTTTGGGGACGAGTTCCCGGACCCCCAGCGGCAGAGCAAAATGATCACAGCTCAGGTAAAACCAGCCACCTCCATACTAATCCCAGACAGCAACATGGTGTCTACCCAAATTCGGCCCATATCTGAAACACATGCTCTCAAGCTCTTTAAGGCATGATGGATTCTGATTGGCCGTCAGTGTTTTTATCAGCTGGAAAAATCATTCTGAAAGTGATTCCAACAATATTTTCCTGTGATGTTACGGTTATTCTGTCATGAGATGGTATGGTAATAGCAATTGTCATGGTAATGGATACGGCAATGCTAATGTATTTGGTCTTGACGTAATAGATCTGCGACCGAGACTTTCTACTACCAATAGACCCCTTTTGCGCCGACATCACAGTTACGTCACGGCGCTAGCTGGAGGCAAAACAAAGTGAAAACTGGAGGCGGCCAATGCAAATCAGCACAGATTCGGCTACATAATAAGGAGCTTAAATTACTTTTATTATTATAAAATATCTTCGTATTATGTTGTTTGGTGCTAGTATCAATGAAAAGCTAGTATCTCGGCAGAACTGCAGATCATACACACAAGTCTTGTACAGGACCATTCAGCACATAGTTATCTAAAGATTTATATGCCCTCCGTTTCTCTTTACGATCAGTTTCTCCATAAGGTAGGTGTAGAAGTCAGGCCACTCAACCGAGGTAACGTATGTTAATCCTGTCAGATCGTCCATGCATTGAGTGAGCGTGTGAAGGCTACGGGTCGGCCAATTTGGTTCTGTCTGTTAAAATTAACTTTTGAAAATAACAATCGCGGTCCTGGACACTGAGTGACCTAGCACATTAAGATAAAATCTGATTTTCTTCAGTCATTGTTAAAAAACAAGTGAACAAAACTTGCTTACTTGCATTAGTTAAGTGGCCAGAGCGCTTGTTTTGCCTCCACCTAAGCTCCCGCCCACATCGTCACAGTGAAAACCGCCCACATCGTCCGCCCACATCGTCACAGTCCGTCAAAACGTCACAGTGTTTACCAACTGTAAAGGGGTCTATTCATTCACAGACATTGATGTGAGGGTGTAAGACATACATGAAATAACCCCTGTAGCAGATCTACACAGGTGGAGCTGGGGAAAGGGAAGGGTTTCTGATAGATAGCACACTGTAAAATGCTACCAGCAACACCCCAGTGTTTGAATGTTGGCCCGCTGCAACGGCAACCAATCAGCTGTGCTGTGTAGATAATGATGTGATCTCTACCGAATAAGATAAAGGCCTATCAGCCTGCGGTCCTGCGCCATCTAGAGTTTAATGCCAGAACTATGAATAGTTGTGGTGTGAAATCTTTCCATCTGGCATAGACAGAGTGTTTGTCAAAACCATGAGATCTGTTGAACATGTCTTGTCTTGTTTCACAGGTGGAGCCCATGTTTGCCAGGCAGCTCCTGTATTTTGCAGGCCAGACCAACGGTCACTACTTGCGCGGATACGAGCTTCAGAGTCACGGTGCTTTACCTGTAGAAGAGTATCAGAGGAGCATCCAACACTTGCAAGACTAACCGTCACATAGAAGAGCTCATGTTCCCGGAGCCAGCCAAATGGAGGATCATTAACATGGCAATGAAGACTTGAAATCGTATTTCAATTGCCTGACCAAGTACCCACTTTCACATCCCTAAAGCTACAACGCGCATCTAAACTTCTTCTCGGACACAGTGATTGTCATGATGATCAAAGTTGCTGGTGAATTATGTCCCGATATACTGTGCGGTCCAAAAGTCTGAGAACACATGGGAGATCTGAGATTCTTGGTCAGAATATGATCATCAGGTTTAGTTCATGTCGGTGGTCATGAAAGCGAAACAAGAAAATATTAGACAAGTTCAAATTTTCACTCATGCTTTTGTAGTGAAACATGTTGTATTAAATTAGAAAAGATGAAGGAAGTTTTTATGGGCCAAAAGTAACAACTACAAATGTAACTATTTTTCTCTCAAAATATAATAAGAATTGTTTGTTAGTGGGTCAAATATTTTTGATAAATCGCTGTATATTTGCATAGATTTTCTTTTTCCAGTCTGTATTACACTGCTTTCCTAACACAATTCTCTATTTTTCTCATTGTTTTTTAACTCGGCGACATACAAGTATTTATATTGCATGCATGTGTGTAAATGCAAAGCCGAATGTACTGTATAGGTGTATAGATATCTTGAATGTAATCAAAGTAATTATTTCTCTGAATGACATCTGACAAGAAGTTATATAATGCTAAATACTAAGAAACAGTTTGTGGTTGTGCGTGTGTGTGATTGTTATCTGCCTTCGAGTAAAAATCTATGTTGCAAATGTTATCAATTCAAAATCTGCTTTTGCCCAGTGTGTACTGTGTGTGCGTGAGAAAAAGAGTGTGTGTGTGCGTGTGTCTCGCACAAGATCAGGTAACTGCCCACAAAACTGTGATGATGTCAGATGTGTGAATGAAAGAGGCATGAAGAGAATTTTTTTTTTTTTCAATTTTCTTGTTTTCAACTTTAACTGTTTTAATTGTCTTTTTGTTGTTGTTTTGTCTGTTATATTTCAAATCTGGATATTTTTTGAAGTCAAATAAAGATATTTTTCTTATTATCCTCCTGTATATTGTTTGCTTCTTCTAGGCTGCAAACATTTTGCAGAATGTTGATTTTTTTTCCCTTTATATTATCTATGAGCTCGCTAATATGAATAAATCTTAAGAATTTAGGGGCGGCTCTGGGACAGTGGATATTTGGGTATTTAGCCCAAACTAAAATTGTGTAATTAGTCATTTTATGTAAAGCAATTAATCAAAGTATTCAAAGTGATTTTAAGGAGTCAAAAAAGATAGGTCTTGCTGTGTTACTACTTTAAAATAAAATATTATTTGCAAATAGTTTAGAGAGCACACATTAGAGTATCTTTACACGACAACAATTTATCCTAAACACGGAAAAGTATTTTCGGAAACTATTATATATGCCAGGCCAGTAGTTGGCGATGTCACTTTGTAAAGAAACACTTCGCACCTTAAGACTGAAAGTTTGTGTTTTCAGGCCCACAAAATGGCGGTGTCGTGTAGCCTGGTTAAAACCAGACCATTCTCAGTTGTAACTGAGATGTGGTCTGGCAAAGCATCATAGACGAATCATTTCCAGAGGGGCGTCGACCAACGGACATCGCGGGCAGACCTAAAACCAATCAGAACGATGAAGAAGATGACGTTTGCAGAGCGGCGGCCGGTGGAGAAACATCTCTGAGTGTTGTTCTTTGCTCGGTTTTTAACAAAAAGGAAACGTTCAAATCGCTTAAAAACAGACGCGATAGCTGATTCGAGCGAGTGATGTTCGACGGCGGCATCCATCTTTGTAATGTAGGCTACAAAATCTGCTTCAAAATCCCAGCACTGTCGTCATCGTATAAAGCCCGCTCCAACGTTTCTGATTGGTGCTGCGATTTCTGCGGACTGGAAATGGGTTTGAATGAGCTCTTTGCCAGAGCTCAACTTTCAGACCAAATCTAAATTTGCCGGAAGTTGTTCGTGTCGTGTAACTGAACAGTACAAAACGTATAAAAGTGCATCATTTTAGTTGAAAAACGTTGCAAAATGTTTCTTGCGCAAAACGTTTCTTTAAGTTGTCACATGAATGATAGCAAATTTAGAATTCAATATTTGTGAAATTAGTCTGAGTAATCTGCATTAGGACTGGGCAATACACAATTTTATAAATGAGAATACGAGAAATGAACGCCACGACAGCCAGTAAACACATGTCACTAATAAGTGATTTCTGCGTGTCTCTGTGTGAATGAACGGTGCAGTTTCGTCTGATACACAAACTCACACACGTGAATCTCACTGTGTTTTCAGCATCTGCCGTCTGCAAATACGAGGACATTAACACATTAACTTTAACCCCCAGAGCTGCTTTGAGAGCTACATCACAAGCTTCATTTGAGAAAAAATACTGTCAAATACATTAAAAACACTAAAACCGAAAGATCTTCATGACAAATCGTCATAATAAAATGACGTTCATAACCAAAGGAGCATCAGCTGCACACATCTTTTGTTACAGTCATAATGTCTTCAGAGGTAATAAAGTTATAAATCTGCAAGCCATTTTAAATATATGAAAGGAAAGGCATTTAAGTAAATTACACACTTATGTGTGTGAGGGGGAAATGGGGGTAGTAGAAAACCTCGATTTTTGTTTCCATCTATCTCCATGTTGAACTGTTTTATGTGCTTACTGTATCCACTTATGATTGTATTATTATGGAAACACGTTCATGAACAATATAAGTTATTACTTTGTATAGGACCCGTTTGAGCCCTAGAGCAGACCGGCGATCTCTCCATTTGTTGAAAGCTTCCCGATGTTGACTCTCATCTTATTCCGACACCTGGCACTAGACAAAAGTTGTATTTTCTTTGTCTTACGTGGAGTTTGCGTTGGGGTTAGGAATGAACTACAAGCCGGTCTCTTTGAATCCATCTTCTACTTTTGTCAAAAGTTGACTAAAGTTGTGTCGCTCGAAGTTGTCTTCGCTGATCTGGAGAATGGAGGCGAAAACACAAACCTGCCAGACATAGCCAGGTGAGCGTGAACGCGCATGACGTCACGCCCAGTCTCAAATCCGTCCCGAATCCCTCTTATTTATTTTACTGTACAGGAATTTAGAGGCAATCGCAGTGATCAGAGAAGGGCTCATTCAGCCCATCAGGCAATTGTTTAAGCATGTATGGGTTGGAAAAAATAGAAATATAATTTTTTGGAACGGGGTAACCATGTTTATCTGCTACCCTAATGACGCGTTCATTTATTTCCAAGGGCATTGTTTTCATTAGCCATATGTTAATATGTGCCATGGATTTCAGGGGGGAAATGTGACTACAAGTCACTTCACTTCAATCTCGTTCTGTCATGTTTATTCATGTACAAATATTTGCATATATGCCGATGCAGCAGCTTGTTTTCTCACTCATCATGTGTGCGGTTGTATTGTCTATTTCTTCTATTGACGTGTGCGAGTGTGTAGAGTGAAAAAGTTGATATAGAAATAGTCTCTTTTAGTTGTTGTACAACTGTGGTCCAAACTCAAAACCTAGTGCGTCTGGGATTCAACTATCTGGAAAGATGTTTGTGTTTTGGACGACTCTGCACTTTCTCATGTCTCGTGTCCTGCTGTGTCGGGGGTTAATTCATGGATGTTACATGTGCAGCAGACAGAACTCATTATAATGACTGATGCTGTCTACACTGGATGCACTGTACAGTTTCTGACGTACTCCATGTGCTTGAGTCTCTCGACAACAGGACCAATGGAAGAGTATTTCCATTTCCAAGAGTCTGGAGTGTGTTTAAACAGCTCATTTGCTCATTTCTGTACAGACTTCAGAAAGAGACAAGTGCCAGGAACAAGTTGATATTTTTAATTGTGTTGGAGGATTATGTTTGTTCGGAAGGATTTGAAAGATGAACTGCATTGGATCTGACAGCAGCTGCATCACAAACTGTAATTGTTTTCATAATGCTTTGTCTGTATAGTACAGCGAGTAGGCGTTGATACTGATTACTATCCAATGATGTTAGCCAATCATAACAGTAGCGTTTACTGAGCGTTTTTTGTTTTTGTGTAAAAACTTTATTAACATTATAAGTGAACCTCAAGGAACATATTAAAATAATTAAGAAAAAAAACATGTTATGACCAAGCGGCAACATTCTAATCTGAAAAATGAGGCCTACCCAGAAGTGCAAAAAACTGCAATACATCTCAAATCCGCTAGAGGGAGGTCCCAGAAGGGAGCAAATATCCATAGACCTCATGTTAAAATGTCCGTTTTCACAGCATAAATTCTTATGTTTACAGTTTGGTCCCATGGACTTTTATTGGATTTTTGGATATGTTCCGTGCCTAACAACTGTGAGGGGGGTGAATTTTTTTCTAACTCGTTAGTTTAGATCGGATTTAGATATAAAATGTATGACAAATAAGGGCGGTTAACTTTGATTGACAGCTGACAATGGGCTGCGCCAAGTGGAATTTGACGTCTCGGCCATGATCTGACACAACACATCATACTGTATCCTTTCTGAACATTTGTATTTTGTATTTCTCAAGATTTTTCCAATATGGCGCCACCCATACCCCCATAAACAGCCTCAAAACTGTTCTTCAGAAAGTCTATGGGTGACGTCACAGACGCTTTGTCCATATTTTTTACAGTCTATGGTTAAGACCCCTTTAAAGGCAAATGTGTAATTTCTTTTGGAAGCCTTTTTCTGGCATGGAATAATAATAATAATACAAGAAAATATCTCGCAATTGTGACTTTTTCCCATAATTGCGAGATAAAAACTTGCAATTACCTTTTTTATTGTTCCTTCCGTGGTGAAAACAAAGCCTCCATAATTTGTAATCCATCAGTGTAACAAAGAAGAATTGCAAAAATAGCAGCTGTTTTCAAAGCAATTTTTCAACACTTTCATTGGTCAGCCCAGCCAATGGCCCACCCCCAAACTCATGCTATTGGTCAGTGAGTCCGTGTTGTTGTGGTCAAGGTGATCAAACACATAAAGCAATGTTTATAACACCATACAAGTGTCACCTGCTTAATTTCATGGACCAAATTCAGTTATTGGCACAAAATACGGTATTAAAAAATGCGGTTACACTTGAATACATGCTGTTACGTTCAAATACAAAAAAAAATAATAATACATGAATGCAACGTGTACAGATGCAACAAAGTTTTCAAATCATTGTATGCATAAAATTGTAAACCATGAACTCATTTTGTGTATGAAATTAATTCATTTTTTGGACATAATGGTGAACGTACAGCAGCACAAAATATTCATCCTGTAAAAGTGATATTTATCCACAAAACGGGATCACAAAATGCATTTTTTCGTAACTCAACTTTCTTATTTCGGTTGAGAAAATGTGACTGGCGTTTGTATTTCTGTGTAAAATGCATTAAAGCATATGATTTTGTCATAAAATACAGCATTTCGTGTCACAAAATGAATTTTTGTCCACAAAATTAGGCAGGTCACACTTGGCGCCCCATGCAAAACCATATTTGTACGGTTGTGTGTTGGTATGAACTGTAGTGCTGCTGTCCGTGTTTTCACACTACTAGTCGGCTTTTAGTTACGCTTGAGCGATAGCAGTCGCGAGCAGAGTGGTTTTAGGGGACAGTGTGAGCACTGACAGAAAGACACAGGAAGCTTGATTCACAGGTGCACAGGAAGACTAGCCCACAAGAAAAACAATGAGACGAAGAGAAGCGGGTGGGGGGCTGGAGGGAGGGAGGAGGGAGGGCAACAGTTCAACCTGAAGGGGACTGTTTCACATTTTCAGATATATGGATTATGCACGAATAATCAAATTCACTATCTCATTTCTGTTGTCTCCATTCACATCATTTTCTAAAGTTTTCTGCCTTGGGATGTGTGTCATAAACTGCAAAACCATTCCAATTTAAAAGCTACAATTATTTTTATTTTAGGGTTAACTTGAAACCCATATTGTCCCTATTTTCTTTCCTAATGTACTTTCAAAATCACAGTCAACACAGTCTTACTTCAATCCGTAGCTATTTTGTTTTGTGCATACTTGTATGAATTTGTACAACCTCATTTGTATGTCTTTGTTTAAAAATAATTAAAAAAAATTTGAAACATGCACATGAAAATTGGCCAAAACTCACAAGATTTTATTGTCCAAAGGACACAAATAAAGAGCAATAGTGCGCAAAACGTTTTTGGGTTCATCAGTGCATGGGTTTTTAGGGTTTTTTTGATCTACGCACTGCAAGTTTGATCATTCATCTGTTTGGGACTAGTGTTTGGTGCTACGCCTTTCCATTCTCTCTATGTTAAAGTTTTAGGCAAGAACTCAATACTTACATTTTTCACATTGTAAAAAATATTGGTGGCTTAATTTAAAAAGTAGGTTACCTGGTTGCCTTAATTTTGAGTTCATTGAAATAAAAATAAATAATGTAATGCAATAAATGAGGTTGGTTTAATAAATAGAAACTCAAAATATTGTTATCTGACCCACATTAATTATCTAAGTTGATTTGACAAAAGATAAAAAGATGTGATAACGAATCATGAAAATATTTTTTTATAGTCTACAAATCATCTACACATATTTATATATATAAAAAATATTAAATAACTAAAACTGCTGTTTTTTATGTGTGTGATGGACTCACACACACACACTATTTTGCTGTCAGGGTATATATATATATGGTAATTATATTTATATACCCTGACAGCAAAATAGTGTCAGCCCAGATCTGGCCCACATCTGGTATACATGGATTCCACATGGCCCAGATGTTGGCCAGATCTGGGGCCGAAACTATGTTGCTGTCTTGGTATATTTCTCTCCGAAGTGTATATGTGTTTCAAGTGTTTAAATATTACACCTCTTGGAGTTTTTAACCTCTTTTCTATCTGTCACGGTTGGCTAAACTGAGTGTTTTTTTGTGTTTTTTTTTTCATGTATTCCCCCCCATGTCAAGTCTTTGTAATTACATAATCCTACTGGGACATCCCCAAATATTGTAAAGATGTGTGCAGGCGTTATTGATGTTATTATTATGTGTTTTTATAATAATAATTATTATTATATGATGTTATGTTATGTTATTATTCAAGTCTTCCTACTCTCCCAATGTTTAACCTTTTGCATGCATGTCAATCCCAAGAGTCAAAAATGAAAATGAGAGGTGACTGGTTTTTCAAATGAACAGGACTCATTTTACACTACAAGTCACAATACAAATATGTCTCAAATTCATCACTTTCAAATGTTGCACATTCAAGTTTTTTATTTTGGAGGAAAACTGCTTGAATAACCCTAAGTCTGTGTTTAGTATAAAAAACATAAATACACCGAAACATTTTTCAAAATATCTTCTCTTATGTAAAGAAATTAAATGTTGGTCGCTAGAAGGATTTCTTGCTGGATGCTCTAATGTTAATGCTTTTAATTGGATGCATTACAGAAATTGTTATATAGAGTGATGCAGGGATGACGTATTTTTGTTGGCCAACCCGGAAGTCAGCATAAAGGCCATTGCACACCGCCTCCGAAACTTTCGTCCGTCATAAAATTAATCGGATCGGGTTCGATTTTCTGCGTTTTTTGCATCCAGAGCCAGCATTTTGAGAATTGTCTTTTGACAATTCAGGGCCGGGGGAGCTCGTCCTCAAATCATTTGCGCCGTGCTTTCAGTTTCGGTTTTCAGTTCGATGAAGTGTTTATGTTCTCTTCTATATTGGATTATGAAATTAATAAACCTCCCCTTTCAATCAGATTGAAATTAAATTTAGGATCGAATAAGATGTGATTGAGCAGACAATTCGATAACTAATGTATTATTTGGGCACAATATATAACAGCCTAGTTGTTTTGTCTTGTGTGTGTGTTTGTGTGTGTGTCCATACCTTAGACATACTGCCAGATCTCCACTCAGAATCGATTGGTTCACGGAAATTGGTGGTCTTGTTTTTAATATGTGGCTCCAGAATCGCTAGCAAAGCATCAAACTGTCCCACTGACATTTTGAAGTAAATTTTGAAATCGCTAGGGATAAATTCGACTCCTTAATAAGGAGGTGAAACTCTCCTTCCTCTCGGCGCAATTTCAGGATTGGATGGAAGTAATATTTTCTCTTTCTTCTCTTTTCAATAAGAGAGAGGGCAACAAAATCCTCACTGCTTGACGAATCCATTTGGTATTTTTGCGTTTTTTCCGCAAAGGTTTAATAAATACGCATCGGACTCGGTGTGCAAGGTTTCTATGCGTGACGAATTTTTTGGCTGACGAACACGAAAAATACGCATCCGAAAATTCCATACTCAGTGTGCAATGGCCTTAACCCTGGTTCCTTCGACAAAAACACAATTGGATTTTTCTATTGGTTTTTGGATTATTGAAGAAAATAAGGTCTGTGACCAACAAAATTCTTACATGTTTTGTTCTTCATAATAATCTTCACAAATAAACACAAATTTTATAAAAAAAAAATTAAAGCATAAATACAATCGAAGTAAAAAACTAATTACACCAAGGTCACATGACTTCGACGTCATCATCACTAATGCTGCATTCCATGCAGGTTTTTGAGCACGTAAATCCTGACTTTTAACCACGACTCAAGACTTTGTAGCGTTCCAGGCCAGTCAAGCCAAACTACCTAGCGCAAGAAATTCTGGTAGCTAGATGTAAACAAACCAGCATTGTGCGCGTTTGTAATAATTTCTGTCGCCAAAGGTGCTTTCTCTTTTGAGTTTTCTTTTGTAGATTAAATAAACTGTTTATTTTGGACACTATCTTTCTCTACACTCAAGCATGAATACCAAACCCTCATATTGAGTAGAAATGGACTTACTGGCAATTCAGCTGCTCTGCTCTGAGCAGAGAGATCAAAGTCTTGAATCACATAAAGACACTCAGTGAGGCGTGCCTCAACACCTTTCATGACTGCTTACTGTGTCTTTTCAATCTCGCTAGCCTCAACGAGCAGTTCAGGGCACGCCTGCCCTTGTTTAGTTCTCAAGGAAATTTCATCACGTTTGTGGAGTGGATACTGGTGAATAATGCTTTCTCCATTCACCATCGGCCCAGTAAAGGACTTCACAAGCCCCACTCCCGACCCAGAGGTTAGGGTTAGGCTCTGAGCATCGGTATCCATGCAGCATCACCCTACTGCATGGATACGATGCCAGAGCCCACACTCCCACTACTGAGGGTGAGCTGCTGTTGATCTCTGGAGAATGTGCCCCTCCTGGTTCTGTCCAGGTCACAGGCTCCTGTTCCCGCGCTGGTCCCATCAAGCTCAAAGTCTCCTGTGCCCCTGCTGATTCTGTCCACATTGAAGACTCTTGTTCCCCCACTGGTCCCATCCAACTCTGAAGTCTCCTGTGCCCCTGCTGGTTCCATCCAGCTCAAAGTCTCTTGTGCCCATGCTGGGTTCTATCCATAACAGAGTCTCCCATGCCCCTTAGAGTTCTCAACGGGTCGGGTAGCGCCCAACAAACACTCGACGGGACCCGCGGGTTCGAGGCCGGGTTCGAGGTCGAAAATATAAGCAAATGACTCGGGTTCGAGTCGAACCTCGGGCTTAATCTTTTCCACCCAGTAAAAAAACAAACAAATTATTATAATCATCGCTGCTGTTCACCGTAAAGAAAGTCTGGCTGCTGCGTGCAAAGTCCATCGCGGGTGGCTGGCAGAGAGGAGAACACGCCTCAGTCTATCCACTGTGGACGCACTGATCTTCCTCCACGATGCCTATTATAAGCATATGATTATGTTTGTAGGCTAGGTCTATTTTGTTTCAAAACTCGTAGCCCGCCTGCTAGTTTCAAAACGCGGTCGGAAGACTAGGAAAAGGAAAAGAGAATCTGACTGCGTGAGAAACCTGACAGGAGTCCCGCTCTCGGTCGAGCTTTATACTCATTGGCGCGAGCTCAAAAGCAGCACTGGATGCAGACGGTGATGCTGACCTGGCGATCTTGTTGATGGACTAGTAAGTCAACCTTTCTAAGTTTGTGCTCATTTTATTTTGTGATTTCACCGGAATGCGTCAGTTGGATGACGCGGTTAGGTTTAGGTCTGGGGTAGGGTAGGGTTACACGCAATCCTCAGGCGTCATGGACTGACGCTAGAGGGCGCCCCAAAGCGTCAGATATTGAAGCTTGGTCAAATGCTTCCCAAGGCGTCAGTTAGGTGACGCCTTGGGGTGAGAATGCCTTGGCGCGTCCGATTCGGGCCGCGGGCCGGGTTCGGGCGGATAATTCATGTTGATGTGTCGGGTTACATCGGGTCGGGCTTCAAAAGCCACGGGCCAGGTCGAGGTTCGGGTAATAATTTTCAGGCCCGTTGAGAACTCTAATGCCCCTCCTGGTTCTGTCCAGAACAAAGTCTTCTGTGCCCTGCTGGTTCTGTCTAGCTTGAAGTCTCCTGTCCCCCCGCTGGTTCTATCCAGCTTGAAGTCTCATGTCCCCCTGTTGCTTCTCTCCAGATTGAAGTCTCATGTCCCCCTGTTGGTTCTATCCAGCTTGAAGTCTCCTGTACTGCTGCTTGTTCCATCCAGCTCCAAGTCTCCTGTGCCCCCGCTGGTTCTATCCAGGTCAAAGGCTCATGTGCCCCTGCTGGTTCCATTCAGATCGAAGTCTCCTTTTCCCCCCACTGGCCTTGTCCAGCTCAAAGTCTCTTGTGCCCATCCTGGTTCTGTCCCACTCAAAGTCTCCTGATTCCCCGCTGGCCCCATCCAGCTCAAAGTCTCCTGTGCCCTTCCTGGTTCCGTCAGCTCAAAGTCTCCTGTTTCCCCGCTGGCCCTGTCCAGCTCAAAGTCTCCCTGTCCCCTCCTGGTTCCGTCTTGCTCGAAGTCTCCCGTGCCACTCCTGGTTCTGTCTAGCTCCAAGTTTCATGTGCCCCTGCTGGGTCCATCCAGGTCAAAGGCTCATGTGCCCCTGCTGGTTCCATTCAGATCGAAGTCTCCTCCCCCACTGGCCTTGTCCAGCTCAAAGTCTCTTGTGCCCATCCTGGTTCTGTCCCACTCGAAGTCTCCTGTTCCCCCGCTTGCCCCATCCAGCTCAAAGTCTCCTGTGCCCTTCCTGGTTCCGTCAGCTCAAAGTCTTCTGTTTCCCCGCTGGCCCTGTCCAGCTCAAAGTCTCTTGTGCCCCCGGTGGTTCTATCCATACAAAGTCTTCTGTGCCCCCACTGGTTCTACCCAGCTTGAATTCTCCTGTCCCCCTGTTAGTTCTAAGTTTATGAAAACTAAGATATTATCTCTCTTCATTGTCGTCTACAACTGTCTCTACTTTTTTAATGCTGCTTCTGGGCATGAGCGATGCCCAGTTCACCAATTTTTTTGCTCAGTTGCTCAATGCTCAATTTTTAACCAACTTTTGAGTCGGTAATGTTCAAAAACATGAAGTAAGTTGTCAGATCTGTCTAAATCAGTTCACGAATCAGTTTGAATGATCTGTTATGTTTTCCTGTACGCACTGAATCATCTGAAGCGCTTTCCATTCTTCCCACTTCGACTCGGATTTAAGAACATCAAGAGCATTGGATGAAGTGGCCGTGGACATACATTACAGTCAAGTGAAAGCGAATCTGCAAATGCATCATAGTTTTACCTATAGCCTACATTCTATTTCAGTTAATTCCAAGTGCTCAAATCCAATCACATGGCAGATGCTTCAATGCATTTAGGGGTGTGGTCCTGGTCAGGGCAATCTCCTGAACTCCAAACTGAATGTCAGAATGGGAAAGAAAAGGGGATTTGAGCAATATTGAGCATGGCATGGCTGTTGGTGCCAGATGGGCCAGTCTAAATATTTCCACCAATCTGCTCAGTTACTGGGATTTTAACGCACAACCATTTCTAGGGTTTACAAAGAATGGTGTGAAAAGGGAAAAACATCCAGTATGCGGCAGTCCTGTGGGTGAAAATGCCTTGTTGATGCTAGAGGTCAGGAGAATGGGCTGACTTATTCAAGCTGATAGAAGAGCAACTTTGACTGAAATAACCACTCGTTACAATCGAGGATCTGCAGGCAAGCTTGTGTGAAGCCACAACAACGCACAACCTTGAGAAAAAAATAGGTGGCAAAATTAACACTATATCCAGCTCAAACTCTCCTGTGCCCCTGATGGTCCTGTCCAGCTCAAAGTCTCCTGTGCTCCTAATGGTCCTGTCCAGCTCAAAGTCTCCTCTGCCCCAGACTTTTCCCAGCTCAAAGTCTGCTGTGCCCCCAGTGGTTCTGTCCAGCTCAAAGTCTCCTGTGCCCTGGTGGTTCTGTCCAGCTCAAAGTCTCCTGTGCCCCTGGTGGTTCTGTTCAGCTCAAAGTCTCCTGTGCCCCAGGTGGTTCTGTCCAGCTCAAAGTCTCCTGTGCCCCTGGTGGTTCTGTCCAGCTCAAAGTCTCCTGTGCCCCCAATGGTCCTGTCCAGCTCAAAGTCTCCTGTGCCCCCAATGGTCCTGTCCAGCTCAAAGTCTGCTGTGCCCCCAGTGGTTCCGACCAGCTCAAAGTCTCCTGTGCCCCTCCTGGTTCCGTCCAGCTCGAAGTCTCCTGTGGCTCTGCTGGTTCTGAGCGCCTCAATGTTTTGTCTGTCTTCAGAATTCCCACCCAGCCTCCCTCTCCTGCCTCCAATTCCAATGACCAGGAATAGGAGATCCAGTTTTAGTTCCTCAAGCCCCAACTCCGCTTGTTATCTTTAGCACCTTCACTTCTCCTCTAACGCCACTCTGTGGTGTGGAATGCTGCTTTTCTTCCGGTCTCCAGCTCTGCCTAGTGAAGAGGATCCCCCTAAGCTCCAGCTCAAGCCACTTATCCGGGTCCTTCACCTTGGCATGTTGACCTGTCAGCTCCATCTTGGCTCCTCCCTCCCTATGCTCCACCTGGGACCATCATCCTTATGGCTTCACCAGGCTCACTTGTCCCTCCTTGGTCAGACGTCACCCTGCCTGCGCACGGCTTTGGCTCCTTCTGGATCCACCATACATACAATATGTCATTAAGATTAATATGCGAGAGATTTAACTCCAAATTTTAATATCAGTTAACAGTATGCTGGCTAACATTAGCCTCAAGAGCTAAAATGTTTACCGTTGTTTGACAACGCCATCAGCATGTTAATTGTATAGCACTAGCAGCTTTCTACCCTCATGCGTTTGCCATGTCAGAAATACCAAATATATGGAGCTGCTTATGAGATACAAAGATCATAAGGTTTAAAGATCATACACTAAGTGTTTTGGGGTCATAACAGAACTGCGTGAAAGTCTTTACAATCAATAATCTGCCTCATGTAATCATAATTTGTTTGATAAAGCAATACAAATGGTGGCGTTTTGCTGCCTCTATAATTTATTTCAGCTGGAAACTGTAGTGAATTTTATATATAGGTATATTTGAAGGCTTTTGCAGGGGCATGTTTTTCCAATGTATTGCATAAACATGGCTTGTTCATATCAGGATGTGGTAATATAGCTGACCAAAATATTGGTTTCCAAATTATGGTTTCTTCCTGAGACAGGTATGTTATAACAGAATATGACAGCTATTTGTCAAGGAACATGTGACACCATCTCTACAGCAGGAGGATTTTTTGTGATCTTTAGAACTCACTAACGGTAAAGCTTGTAAATGTGAAACTGCAAATCCGTGTAAGTACTGGTGAACCTGATTTACCAGGTGTTTCACATCCACTTTCCCACAACCTCTTTCTGCATCTCCATAGAGACTCAATGCACCACAAACCTTCTTCCATTGGATGTCCTGATGACTCTTGTCATGTTATGTTCAGCTTGTAAAAGGCTGAGGTGAGATCCTGTCTCTGAACAACAGAACAATACCTATGTAGTGAGAGATCTGAAATGTTCAGTGCTACTGATGTGTGCATATCACTTATAGACTGTCTGCACACAGTCAGGGAAATAAATACATATGAATGTTGCTGTTGTTGACTAAATGCAAGCATCAAAATACCTAAAAAAAGCAGCATTGCAGGATGCCATGTTTTAAATACGAAGACGTCATATTTCACCCCAAAGGAAACAATAATGCGCAAATCAAGACTAGGTTTTGCACTGGTTGATGACAATTTAGCATTTTTTTCTTTTTCATTTTCACGACAAGCTCAACCTATATTGTTACATAGTTGTCAGAGTCTTTATTCATTTTTTCTTTGTTTGTGTAATTATAGTTGATCTTTTTATTTTTACTTTGTGGTGAAATATAAACTGGACGTATCCCTGACAGATTCCAGAATATATTAAACTAAAATAGGAATGAAGACATGAGTAGACCCGCAGCATAAACCAAGTTTAATAAAATGTCCAGTGACTGGTAAATAGCAGAAACCCTGGCCTTTTGCGGTCCATATTCAGAAGTATCTGTTTACTCAAAACACACTTCCCCAGACACAACAGAAACATGAAGCACTCATATGCCATCTTTAGAGCTTCTTTCTGATTTACAGATTGTTGTGGGATAAGTAATGTCATGTATTCACACAAGTCACTCCTAAATTTCAGCTGTTTCTGTGCCGTTCGTTGTTCAGTGGCATCAAGAGGTCATGGGATGATGCCACAAAAGCAATGCATTGAGTTTCATTAAAAGTGCCAAACATTTTGAATTCATAGATTATGAATAAAATAGTTAATATGGAATCAATCGAAAGTAATAAATTATGTCTACAATCTGTAGTTTGAAAACTCTTTGCAATGTTAAAATTGGCCTCATTAAGGGAGAAGTGACTTTACCAGGTTTCACTTCATTCACCGAAACATTGTTAAGAGAAATGTCCAAAAAGGACAAGAATTGTGTTTTTGTTAACGCTTCACTCATGTATGCATTGGAAAGTCTAAAAATGTCATTGTATGTAAAATTGTCCTGTGACAATAAAGAAATTGATCTATCTATGTATTAAAAATGTACTAGAAAATTGTTGTTTTTTGATAAGTTAAAGCAATGTAAAAATATGTTGTTGTAACTTATTGGTCATATATGTTCCACAGTGTACAGCCAATCAGTTAATCTGATAGATTTTAATTTAACAGGTTCATTTCAAGTAATACTCCAGATGTAATTCTGAAGAAAATAAAACATATTCCCAGTTAACAAAACTATGTCATATGTTTGCAAACATTATGGAAATGCTACTTTCAAATGTTCTGAAACACATGGTAACTGTTAAAAATGAACAAAAGTAGAAGTATCAATAATTTTGTGCAATTGTTTTGAGAACATTAAGACAAGGTAACTTGAATGAATGTTGTTACTGGAAAATGTTTGTTCACAATTAACCTTGCCAGAACTTTAGCTAAAGTTTGAACATGCAATGACTTATCTTTGCAACAAAGAAGGAATAACTGTTGCCAATGAATACTGTCTGAATGAAGTCAGATTTTTCTTCTGTCTAGACACAATAAGAGAAGATATCAGGGTAAAGATATATTTACTGTGAACTCCACATCTCACTTTCATTCTTTACCATTTAAAGAAGTACATCTCTGTCCACAGCATTGTTTAAATGTTGAAACCACAAAACTTTCACTTTGACCTCCAACAAAACCAAACGCTGTGTGTGTGTGTGTGTGTGTGTGTGTGTGTGTGTGTGTGTGTGTGTGTGTGTGTGTGTGTGTGCGTGTGTGTGTGTGTGTGCATTTACAAGCTCAACACTCACTCTACAGCCTGACTTAGAAACATGGTCCTGATTTACTGTTACAGTAAAGACTTTGAGTCATCGCCTTAGAAGTGTATGTGTGTAAGGCAGTGAGAGACTGATGAATGAGAGACACACACACAGAGGAGAAGAGAATGTAGTGTATATATCTGTTGACTGGGCTTTATTGACATTTGAGAAGACATGTGCCTCCCCCACCCACACGCCTGATAACCCGGTTAGATGTCTGACTAATGAGCTCTCTCAAATGCACACATTCACATTTACTGACAATGATTCATCACTCACCAATTAGTACCTTTTACTTTTTTCTGTAACAACTGCTACTTATCAACAACAAGACACCACAGAATATCTTACACCCTGATGACAAGATAATTCACATCTGTGTGCCTGATCCTGGTGTAGAATGTGTCAGTTGACACGGACTTACTCCACTCATTAGTATAGAATAGAATAGAATATGAAAAGGTATAGGTAGGTAACATAACTTGTTTCATGTGGTAACCTCATGTCATTACAAACCCGTAATACTTTCGTTTATCTTCAAAACACAAATGAAGTTTAGAGTTTGGTCCCTCCATTGACACTCCACGCAACTACCATTTTCAAGTCAGAAAGGCAGTCGTTAAACTAAAGAAATCTGCGCTGACTCCAGTGGTTTAACCTCAATTTTATTAATATTAATCTCCAATGTGTGTTGACTCCGACATTAACACAACACGGCATGCCTTGTGTGGTTTCAACAAACGTTGAAGACTCACCATTCATATTTACTCCTCTTGATAGACTCTTATCCAAAGCGACTCTATTATTCCCAAGGTCCAGTTTTTTAAAAAGCTATTCTGGATCAGAATGAACCAATTCATCCAATTGTGTTGTTTTTTCAGTGTAAAATTGTATTGAATTAATTCTAATCCGAAAACAAACTTTTCCAGATTACCAAATCTGGATTAGCAGTGCATTAAATGAGACTACTGTACATTGTATTGTATATGTAAAAACAAGAAAAACATCCCCTTTCATTTTCAGTGCAGTAACAACAGCTCTTTTATTTTTAACAATAAATAAATTATAAATCTATTAAAAATAATATATACTTATATTTTAAGTAGGCTATATTAAGGGCATTTGTATATATAAATATACTTTATCACTATAATGGTTAAACAAAGCAAGTGTAAAAAGTAAAATGTGTATACTCATGAAAGAAATGTTGTAATATTTAACCAATAATAAAAAAGAAAAGAAATTGGATTAAAGGGATCCCAAAAGTTTTGAACAACCGATGATGGTAAATTTGATCCAGATCAATAACTTTTGGACGACAACAAACAACAAGTCTAGGCTACTAGTGAGTCTCCGTGATGAGTCTACCCGAAAATGTGTTTAGAGATCGCCCAAAATGTCTGGGATTTGGCTTTTGCGTTCTACAGTCGGCATTCATTATGTTTACTGTGGCAAGCGGGACGAGTGAGGGCCGCGGAGATTATAGATGAGAGACACCTGTGGGACGCACCGGTCTCGTATCTCTCAGGGAGGAGCGGGAATTTTCTTAGCAATGTTAAAACGCACATCAACTGATCACTTGTTTAGCGTTCATGTAAACACAACATTCAGATTCACCAATCCTAATGAATTCAGTTAGATTGAAACAATGAATGGCGACTGCAGAAAGCAAAAGCTGAATCCCACACATCGACGGCCAGACATGTCCGTGAAAAAGAGGATGGTAACCTCTACTACTCAGCTTTCTCCACAGAGCAAGAGCCTGCTAGCTTAGCTTCCAAAAAAAGATGGCCGACACTATGTGTTCATTCTGTGAGTGAGATCTTTTCCAGACAAAAAAATACATAAATCTCTCGCCTCAGGGGGATATGAGGGTGGAAAACATGGTAATTTGAAAATACTACAGGTTTTCTACAGGATCTCACTCACAGAATGAACAGCTTAATGCTAAATCCTAAGTATCCCTTTAACTAATAATCTTTGCAACGGAAATGAATTGATCAAAATTAACTTTAGCTGGACAATAACATTAATCTAGAGCTCATGTAAAGCCAAAACAATCTGTTACTGCAATTTCCTATCATCACTGCAAAGCTGCTTTGAAACCATCCATATTGTTAAAAGCGCTATATAAATGAAGGTGACTTGACTTGACTTTCCAAAACAGGGTGCACCATTCTCTAACTGACTTGCAATTTCTGATAAGTCTATTTATAGGCATGAATGAAGCTCCAGTGTCAGGTTATTCCCCACACGGCCTCCCTGAGACTGGCACATCACACAGCAACCGAAGACTCATAGAGCTGACCGCAGATCTGCAGTCTCTTCCTTTCATTCAGCCAAGTTAGTGATCAGAAACTGGCCGTGAGCTCTTCAAATGGTAAGGCTGCGAGCGGGAACCTGCACGGTGGTGCTTTCCCCAACAGGAAGCCGAGGTGACGGGTAAACTCTTTCGTGAGCGCGCTGCACTCACTCGCTGTGTCGTCGTGTTTTGGGGAGACATGGAGGGAAAGTGTAACCCATCTCAGCCAATGTAAACAAACGATGTTATCGTCGCCTTCAAAGAAACGAAAGTTTGAAGAACATGTGGGCAGCGTTGGGAGATTGAGTTTCCACTCCATTATTAATACTACTTAGTCATTTTCCAGTTTTTCAACCACACATGCTATGACAGGATGTAAACATCACACTAGCGCTTATATTTGTGTAACGTAGCGTCGGAGGAAACCTAGCCGAGGCCTTAGAAACATCCACTTGAATCATTTTTTAATGTAGAGAATTCATTGAAAGACTTTCCATTTATATCCTGTGACGTAAACTATATTCATTTCACTTGTTCGTTCTGCATATGAAATACACTTTCAATGTGTATTCTAGCACTTAAAAAAAATTCATACATTGGTCTTTTTATCTTTATTGTGCCAAACATCTTCCATATCATTCCCCTAACTCGTGGTCATTGATTGATGCATTTTCTGTCAAAATTGTAATGTATTATGTTTCTCATTGTGTTCAGCAATACCTTAAAAAGATTTAGAAAACTCAAAATGATGTACGGTTTTATGCAAGTTATCGAAGTTATAAACCCTCAATACTTTAATGGAAATGTGGCTCTTTACTGACTCATTCTGGACAGAACGCAGGGATAAAATCACTCTTAAGGTCATGACCTACAGATGTATTGGCAATCATCATTTTCGAAAACAGAATGTTTTCTCACAACTGAACTAGCTCAATTTAATGTAATAGTGACACGACTGCTGCGCACAGGATGCTTCTGCTCACTGACAAGAAATTGTGTTAAATTCGTCTGAAGTATTGCACCAAAATAACCATTTTCCATGTGTAATAGAAATTCATCAACTATGTAAAATGTGTCTAATGGCATAATATATGTAAAGCGTATATGGGTTTGTATGAAGATTGTACAGGCTAAAAAATGTTGGGTTGTTTAACACTAATTTGGGTTAATTATGGACAAACCCAAGCGTTGAGTTCAAATTTTAATTAAAATATTTAACCCAATGGCTGGGTTTCTTGTATTGAGAGGGATTTGTCACATACTGATATTTGAAGATTTCTGGTCTGTAATGATCTAATCACGTTTCATGAAGTGTATTATATCTAAACATGCAAGGTGTCAAAAGGGTAATTTTTTTTTAAGAAGGTATTACTAAAATATGTTCTTTGTAAGAAATCCCAATTTGTCAGCAAAAAGAGAAATACAAGAAAAGTAACATAAAAAAAATATCGAAACATCATTTTAGTCAATTATTTAAATGTTTTTAATTATTTACATAGATTTGAGAACCATGAGACAATTTGCCCCTGTATTTGATTTATGAAGGTGCTCTTGTCCGGTTTAAAATGAACAAAACTCCACTTTTTCCTGAATGTATACTTGTGTGAACAGATCTTACAAGAATACGGTAATATTAAAACTTAAGTTTGAAAGACTGAATTGACAAAATAACTGATTTCAGACAAATTTGTGTAGAAGAAATAAACTCACAAAACCACTGTTAGAGAAAACAAGCATTTATGCAATTGAACTTCACCTCAAAAACTTCCCTTCGTTCTTCCATGTTTTAGTTTTTAAAACAGTTTTAAATTGTGACGTATTGAGCTCTAAGTTCCCCTGAATCGCCGGTATATCAACATATTTACTCTTAATTAAGTTATTCTCTGTTTAAGAGTATGAAGTGCTGTAATATTGCATTTTTCAGACTAATAAGTGATGTCAAACACGTGAGGTTCATGTCTTCTAACCATGCATTTATTCGCCCATCCAGAATGAACGTTTTGCAGATTTGCGTCTAAGAGTTACCTTACCGTTCGAAACTTCTACTTTTGTTTCAAACTCAGAAAGAGTAAATCATTTTAGTCGAGGGGGGGTTGCACTGTTCTTTTAAATCAGGCACATGTACAGTAAACTATTGTGTCACAAAGGCAATATACACCCTCACATGCTGTGCTAAAATTAAATGACTATTGTGCACACACTGTCTCTGGGAAATCTAGAAGAAAATTCCCCCTGGTTAATATAGACCTGCGCTGGTTTGGTGGTGAGACAGGGGACTGAAGTTGTGTGTTATTGTAAGTTTATTGAGTGTGGGGTGTTTGGGTAGTGGGCAGATTGGAGAAAGACGAGGTGTGTGTACGGTATGTGTCTTCAATGAACCTTGATGAAACCAGTGGTATATGTCTAAAGACTCAAAGAGCCAGAATGAAGACTTGTGTCGTGAACAGGGTAGGGTTAAGACCTGAAAGTCCTCCTGTAGTCTATAATTGTATCCCTTAAACTCATCTTTGATCACCAAAATTACACATTTAAACTTTTTTGTTTGAAAAACAATTATTTGAAAATGAAAATAGCTTGAATGTAATTCGACACCTTGCCTCACTTAGTGTAAGTGGTTCTATGAATGCGCAAATGAGCCCCGCCTCCACTCACTCAGCTCAGAGATCCACTGGTTGACGATCACACGTTGATCTGATTGTTTACAAGGTAATTTGTGACATCAGAAACACCAGTGATTTCAAAATGTGTTTTTGAGACTGTCTTTGGTTCACTGTAGTTTTAAGGAGAAAATACTTATGACTTATGAATTTACACATCTTAAAGCATATTAAAAACACCACATAGACATATAAAAAACATTAAAAGCTGGATTTTCAAGACCAAGAAATCCAGCATTAAAAGCTGGATTTTTCAAGACTTTAAAACAGGACTAACTCTGTACTTTTTTTGGTTGAAACTTTTGTTCTTACCAGTTCATAGGTCGTTATAATATGCATAATATGACGTTTTACCCTCAATGATTCAATAGCAGCCGTCAAATACGTGAGATGAAGTTTCGTTGAAATGCCTTAAATTTCAGTTTGTCCTTCATTCTAACTTCTTTCGCCTCAATTCAGTCAGTCTGCTATTTTATTCCGACCATAACTCTTGATTGGAGGCTTCCAGTCAACATTTTAAGTGGATCAAAAAAGTTAATCAAAGTTGTCCTTAGACAAGAACGTGTATTGTTCAAAATCCTTACATAACTTTGATGAAAGGTTTTTTATCAATTCACATGTTGACTACTATATTTAGGTAATAATTTTTTAAGTTGCCAGCATTTTTGTTCATTTTTACAAAAATGTCATGGCCCCCCAAATATTTTGTTGTGTGAATATCTGAACATACAAAAAGAAAGAATCTTCATGCATTCTTTTTTAATGTGGGTGAGTTTCATTAAAAAAGCAAACTTTTGAATGCAAATCTGAGGAAAAAAAGTTTTTGGGAAAAAACGTTCATCCGATGTTTGTACACAACAGATGTTGTCCAAATGAAGCGCTCTTTAAAAGACTTCTTGGAGTCGTTTCCTGTGCTATCCGGTTATGTGAGACTAGTTTAGTTTGAATTAATCCATTTTCTTCAGTACAGGATAGCTTTTCCCGGCTTTATCCTGAACATTGTATAACATTATCTCCATGTGTCATAGTAAGAGAGGCTCTCAAGAGCACGCCTAAACCTCACATCCTTTTGATTTTCCCAGCAATAAAATGCATAAAAACCACAGGCTTTCATAGACAACAGGTAAGCTCTCGTTTTTAAGTTCTGTCACAAGCTGTTCACACATTAGCAATTTAAAAAAACAACAACATAGAAACATGCAAACAACCCAAACTTATAAACAACAGCATGTAAACGTGGTAAAACATGCTCCGAACACCTTAGGAACTGAATAATGATGACCCGGCAACCAACCGAAACACCCCAGCACTGTGGTCACGACTCCTGCACCGACGCACTATTTTCTTCAGACAATGTCCAGTTGTGTTATTTGACTGTTCAACATCTACTTTAGTGCCTGACGTTACTTTTACAGGCTCTCGACAGCAACGTAGTGTCTGCCCAGATCCGGCTCATCTGGTACACGTGGATTCCCACAGCCCAGCGTGGGCCGACACTGTCTGGGTCTGGAGTTGGGAAAGCGAAGGGTTTTAAAAATAGCCTTGACAAAAACCGTGAAGAGACGCAGGGCCGCAGGTTGTGCTAAGCTTGGCTGACCTGCGAGAGGAGGCGTTTGGACTGAGTTCCACTGGGTTTTGTTTCCCATAGAAGAGGACCCACAAACTGTCCTGCTTCTTATTTTTGGAGGTAAAAATAGCAGGAGGCAGAAGTGCGGACAGGAACCTCCTGAAAGGAGTGTCACTTTCGCTTGGGTTAGAGCTGCGCTCAAGTCTCACCTGGTAAGCAGAAGTGCTACCTGAGAGAGAACGAAGAGCGTTTGAACACTTGTTTTACTTTCAGCTGATCAAACATCATGATCAGGAAGATGAGGACAGATGCAACTTGCAAAATGCAAATATTCAGTGCAAGAAATGTCCTAAGATAAGGTCAATATCAATACTGTCAATACTTGTTTGCAGAAAACAAGTTTCAGTTCCAAGCGACACTGAAAGAACCTGATTTTAACTTCAAATCCACTTCTTTAATATATAAACAAGCATTGATGGCTATCCTGATCAAATTCAGATCAGCCTAAAATCATATTTCACCTATATTGTGAAAGTACTCTTATAATAAAATAAAAACTTGTTGTAAGTCTTGAATCTGATTGAATATTTAAAGGGCGGGTTTACTGCAATTTTCACTTTTTTGATTTTAAATAGTGTGTAATGTTGCTGTTGGTGCATGAACAGTATCTGCAAAGTTGCAGCACTGAAAGTTTAGTGTAAGCAGAGATATTGTCTTTTAAAAATCAGGAAGTATAATTGCCTACAAAAACGACTCATTTTCGGACTACAGCTGGGTTATGGTACGTCACTAACCCACACATTTGCATCAACCACTCCCTCCGGAATATGCAGGAAAGGCCATGTTCATATTTCAGCAGCTCCCCGTCGAGTGAGTTGTTCACGCAGCTGTCAGGTCTTCTGTGTTCGAACTTCCCACGGACGCTGTACTTCGACAACAATGGATACAATTTATGTTTGATTATGTTCCTGAAAGTGACGATCGTAATCTAGCTCTCTGTGCTGCGCATTTACGGAAGACAGCTTCCAGAATCTCCACGAGTTCAAAATTCAACAAGAAACAGTTACTAAACATGAAGCAGATCCAACTTTAAAACAAGAGGCAGACACAACCGGACACAACCTGTAAGTAGGCTAAGACTTAATCATTTTAAATGTATTTGCATGTATAATTCCAGACGTAGCCTTGTGTTTTATTATTTTTAAAATGCCAGCGCTGGCTTTATAGGCTTTATGGGCAAGCAGTTATGCTATTTTGTGTCAACGACAAACGCGTACAAACATTATGGACCTGAATTTTGTATAAGTACTAATGTTGTAAACGTATTTTTCATGTTAAATATGTTTTATGACGTTATTTTTGATTTGATCAAGAACGTAAACCTGCCAACGCTGTTTGAGTATAACATTAGTAGCCAGCCAGTAAAACAAACGTGCATAAAGTTAAAAAATCTAGCAAATTTTCATTCAGAAACCTTTATTAAGAGCCGTGTGTGGTGAGGTTCTGTTTGACTCTCTTCATCGCGGCTTTCTCGGTCTGATTCTGCCTCAAACTGATACTGCAGTCTCAACATATATTTACTTCTGGACCGGAGCTTACGTCTCCCGTAAAGCTAATGGGCGTTAACCTTCCGGACAACGTGAGTGACAGTTTAGCCAATCACAACACACCGGCCCAAACGAACCAATCTGAGCCCACAACGTCATTCTGAGGGAGTGTTTTCATAGAATCAGGAAGTGAACCGGTCGTTCATGGGACAGAGGAGAGCGCGGCTGACAATAAAGGTGAAATTTATGAAAAATAACACTTTTAAAAAAAAGAAAAACCACGGATACATGCTATATTGCATCCCATAAACACAATCATGCAAAGTAAATAAGCAGTAAACCCCACCTTTAAATCTGACCTGCTTTAAAAAAAAAGTTCTATAAGGTTCCGTTGAAGATTGAAGGATTCTGTCCCATGGGACACTTTTATGGATTTAGCTTAATATTTTATAAATTAAATAGCTTGTTTACATTATTGCTAGAAAAACACTGAAATATCTCATTAAATATGAACACATCATGGAACCATTTAAGACATTTTTCATTATATTGAACGTTTTTGGCAGGGATGGTAAAAGTACTCAAAAGTTATACACAAGTAAAAGTATATATACCTAAATAAAAAATGACTCCAGTAAAAGTAGCAAGTCCTCCATTCAAACATCACTTGAGTAAAAGTACAAAAGTATTCGATTTAAAACCTACTTAAGTACCGAAAGTAAATAGTAAATATTCAAATTAACTGTAAACATCAAATTAACTGAACCGCTGAAACGATTTTGGAAACATTATTTTAAGGTAAAAAAAAATCTTCTTTCATGCTGCTTTAACGTTAATTCACCTCAATATGTTTTCCCCAATTTAAGAGTGAAGATTTGAATGCTGACATTTCATCCACCCGTGGCAGGCAAATAAGACATTTCAGCCAATATTAATCTCCCTTGACTTCAGTGAATTTGAACATTGATATATGGCCATGGGTGCAAATAAAACATACTCAACTAAAGTATAGATCCCTGAAAAAAATACTTAATAAAGTAACAACGTATTTTTACTTCATTACTTACCACCACTGGTTTTTGGCATAAAGGGTTCTTTTAAAATTGAGTCAAGAACCCTAAAGTTGTAGAAAGAACCCTATTGAACCATTTTTTTCAACGCATTCTCACCCCAAGGCGTCACCTTTTGACCATGCTTCAATATTCAACGCTTTAAGGCCCTTTCACACCGGATGCGTAATGAAAAGTGAAACGAAAAGCGAAATAGTTCGCGTGAGCCTTTTTTCGCCTCAAAATGACAAAAAAATCGACATCGAAGCGAAAAAAATCGTAGATTTTTCGCCGCAGCATCATTCGCGTTCAGTGTGGAAGCACTCATTATACAAACAGCTGTTCAAAAATAAAACCATCGCGCGAATAATTCGCATGTCAAAATCGCGTCCAGTGTGAAAGGACCTTTAGGCGCCCTTTAGCGAACCTACGATCCTACGGCGTCATCTAACTGACGCTAAAGGAAAATAGAAATAAGGAAAATAAATCAGTTAGATGACGCGGGTAGGTTTAGGTCTGGGGTCAGGGTAGGGTAACACGTGATCCTCAGGCGTCATCAAGCTGACGCTAAAGGGTGCCTAAAGCGTCAGATATTGAAGCATGGTCAAAATGTCAGTTAGGTGACGCTTTGGGGGTGAGAATGGGCAGATTTTTTTCTAAGAGCATTGGTATTCAGTAGCGTTTAAAGTATACTTGCTTAAAGGGATAGTTCATTATTTACACAGATTCGTGTTGTTCCAAATCCGTGTGCGCTTTCTTTCTTCAGTTGAACGCAAAATAAGATATTTTGAAGAATGTTGGTAGCAAGACCGCTGTTGGCATTGACTTCCATAGTGTGTATTTTCCCTACTGTTGAAGTCAATGGGTCCGCCAACTGTTTGAATTACCAACATTCTTCAAAATATCTTCTTTTGTGTTCAGGAGAGAAAAAAACTCATACAGGTTTGGAGTAAATGATGACAAAATACAATTTTTGGGTTAGATATCCCTGTAAGTAGACTACTTAGATTGATAATGGATTAAATGAGATCCTCAACCATGTTTTAACCTTGTTAACTTTAGAAGAGACACCAACATAACTTCTGACCAGCACGTGCTGTGTGGTCTGGATATCTGAGCATCAGAAGTCGAGCTGATGATGAAGGGACGTCTGTGAGAAGAAGAGGAAGAAGTGTTTCTGCTGCCCTCCTCTGGTCGCTCACATGAAGAGCCCAAACACAGGCCAACGCAATCTTTTCTTTAATATCTTCAGCAATGTTTTGACACAACATAAATATCCCAACTCTATTACATTGTTAATGTTGCTCTTGAGCATCATTAATCACATTCACCTTCATTAAACAGCGCTTTTACCATACCGATTGTTTCAAAGCAGCTTTACTGTACGAGATTAATTATTGGGAAAACAATAATTTTCTTAGTGTTTTAAAGTAGGCCTATTACACAATACTTTAAGGATTTATAATACACAAGAGTGTATTGGTTACTGATACAACATCACCTTTTAAATGCTTTATTTGTCATCTAATCTGACAGCTAGCAGGACAATATTTGCTTTATCTGACGTTGGAGTTAGAATTACTGTATTTCATTGATAACCCCCTAAAATAGCCTAAACACCAACAAATATATGAATTAAGTGAAACAGATTAAAAAAGAAAAGAAAAAATGGTAACCAGCAATTGTTACCTTAAGGATCTATTTCTACATGATTTAACCCATAGAAATTAGTTTTCTTTAGTATAAATCAAGTGGTTCAATGATGTTAAATCATACTTTTGACTTGAAATAACCGGTTATTTTAGGTGCTATCAGTCTAACATTTTAACTAATTAGTTCACGCAATGCACTTATTTTGTACTAGTATTTAAAAAAAATACTGCATGCAATTACATCTGTAATTAATTTAATTTAAACCCACCTTTAAGCCTACCCATATACCAGCTAACCTAACTGACCCGTACAGTACAACATCAACACTGTACCTAACAGTTATTATTATTGTGGTTACATTTTCTTTTACAGTACGTGTACCTACAGTGTACTTACCTAAGAAAGTGCTGGGTAATAACTACATGGGTTAAGGTCAGGTTTAGGTTTAGTATTACCCAGTTATTACCCAATTACTATAATAAGTACAAACATGTAGAACAAAGTTCTGGACTGTAAAATAAAGTTCTATCTCAGTAGTTAAAGACACTTAAAATATTTATATTAATTCATCTTGCAGAGCAAACATATTTCTCTGCCAAGAACTCTTTCAGAATAAACACATTGTAGAGCGAGATTTTCAGATCGAAATGTGATTGAAGGTTGCTTATGCATGTGCTCAGTGTTGTAGTATTGGAGTCGGGTTCTTTTGGAGGGTCTTGCTTGGTCTCATGATAAGGTTGTATTTTAAGACCGGTCAGACTGCTGAGATATCACATCAAGAACTTATTTCTAATCTGAGTTCTTTTGTTATTGTAGTATTGGGTTCGGAAATCATTGAGGGATCATGTCAAAGAATGTCAATAAAATATGATTGCGAAAAACTGTTGTGTGAGATCGTGTTTATACATTTTAACATGTGATATAATTAGGCAATATCACAAGAGAAAAATAGTTTCTCACAAATGCAAACATGGGATACTGATTTTATGCAAAATTGTATTTTTTAAACATTCATCTCAACAGCTTCTGTTCCACCTCAACAATGGAACAACAATGAATTGGTTCACTGTAAAAAATAAAAAAACGTATTTTTCAAGGGAAAAAACGGCAGCTGTGGTTGCCAGAACTTTACCATTAAAAGTACAATGGCAACGTTATTGGTTTTACAGACTAAACCGTATTTCATTATCTGATGTTAGTTTACCAACCAATTGAAGTTTTAATATCTGTTTTGTACCATTGTAATACATTGATAACCACCAATCACAGTAGTGATGAGAAGAAATATGATTAATCAAACCTCAAAACAAGCAGCTTTACAATAATACAGTTAATACTGATATATAGAAGCTGCACAGTGTCATTCACACAAACATTAAACACCATCATGGTAACCTACATGAAAATAAACTGATTCAGAAAAACAGGAAATAAGGAAATAGACCAAAAAAAAAATTCAGGAAACGGAAATTTCAACAAAAATACATAAAATGTGAAGTGTCACATACTTGTGGGAATGTCAATTTACGTTTTTTTCACTGTAAATTATCCAATGGGTTGTTCTTTTTCACTTTCAAAAACTGTAAACTGTGTCTTTTACAGTAAAATTACAATAAATGTACCATGAGATCCATCACAGTTATTTACCGTATATAGTATGGAAACTTTCTGTTTACCAATTAACAGTTTTGCACTGTAGCATTTTTACTTTTACCATAAAAATCACGATTATTTTTTATTTTACAGTGTCCTTGTTACACATGTTACATGTAATTACTATAGTAATAACAGTAAATTATGCATAATAACACACAACTAACCCATGTAGTTAACTAATATTACACTGTACTTAAATATATAATTACACTGTAACAAAGACACCTTAAAATAAATTGTAACCCTTTATTTTAAGGTTTCATTGTTACACTGTAATTAAGTACCGAGTATTAATAATTAACAACATGTATAGGGTTAGGGTTTGTTTTAGGTTGAGCTGCATGCATTTATGCACAATTTACTGATATTACCACAGGAATTGTAACAAGGAGACTGTAAAATAAAGTGTTACCGTTTCATTTTATTGTCTATAAATATTTTTAGGCTGCATCGAAAAAACTGCTAACATAAAAAATGTTGGAACATCTACTTCTACATCAACTTTATTCAACTAAAAAATGTAATTTAACATTAGTGAATCCAGCTGAATATATTAGGCTACACCAACAACAAAATCGCAGTTTACCACAATTCCCTGGGACGGCTCATTTAGGTCAATCAGTGCAAATCAAATCCAGCATAAAACAGGCAGAAACACAATGCAGGGACGGAGATGTTTGCTTGGTGCAGTCAGTATACCTGGCGTTTGGGCTGAAGTGTGTGATTTTGTAAGCACGGTTGGCATTGGCCTTGCTGGGTGGTTTGCGTGTGATTTTCAGATGACAGCTCAATGGGTGGTCCCAGCGGTGCTAAACCCCCCGCCAAATTAAGGAACATTGTACACTCTCTTCTTTTTAAAACCCGACAGCTGCCGCTGTGCGTCTCGCATGTTTAACTTTTGGGTTAAGTAAATCAAACACCGAGATCAAGGCGGATGAATACATCATCTCTAAAAGTGCTCAGAGATCAGGCTAGTTCACTGAAACCAGCACTATATATAAAAAATGACCAGGCGAAAAGATAATGCTTAGAGAAAGACATCCGTTTGTGGCTCGTGTATTCGGAGATGGCTGTCACTCAGCGTGACTGGCAGAGGTCCAGGATATTTGGGCTTTCAGGAACTGGGGGTAAAATAATAAACAGGACTCCTTCGTTCTTGGATGCCTGATGGGAGATAAAAAAGGGAAGGCCGAACATACACAGAACAACTAGAAACACGCAAACGCTGTCTCTTTTCTCCTGCCCTCGTTCTCAGTGTTGGTCACACTTTATGTCAGGTAGTATACGGCTATGTACTTGCTTCAATACTTAAGTATGTTGTATTGCAGGAACACTGAGGCGGGACACGGGTCAGTTTAGGACAGAAATTACGATGTAAAAACATGCATGCACACAATAAGTGCATTGTATCAAATGGTTCAATTTAAATGTTAGTATTTTGTTTTTAAAGACACTTAAGGTGGGTGCAAAATATTTCTTGACCACCTGATTCACAATAGCAGTCCGATTTATTTAAAAGTATTAATTTTAACGAAAGTGTTATTTTCAGAAGAATCTCACATTCATAACATTCAAGTATACTCAGCATTCATCATTTGATTTGTCGAGCATAACATATCTACTCCAAATCTATAAACAGACGGAAAGACATGTTTAATTTTTCAAACTAATCGCAGAAGTCATCTGACTGGGAAGTTCATATACATATATATGTTAATTCATTTACTTTGAGATAATTCGACACAATTTACTATAACTTCAATACATTATTTCACAAAAAAAATTATTCACTGCCTTCACTTAATTTAGCTTTAAAAATGTTTTTCAAACAATTTAATTTATTTTGTTCAAATGAAATCCATTTATTTGGGTCAACACATTTTTATTGGCCCAAATTAATTTACTGTAGTTTGATAAACATAATTTATAAATTCAGTAGATTTTTCTAAAACAAATTACGTTAGCCCAACTTATTTATTTATTTTTTTGTACGCCATGAAACTTTTTGCCCTCTAGCGGTTAAAAAAACGCACATTGTTCTGGTTGATGAAAATGAATATGCCAACTTAGTTTTTATTAACGATAAAGTGTTATATTTGATCTATACAAAATCCATCTATACTGAGTCCAGCCAACTTAATTCAATCACTTTGCGGTAACTTTAAACCAAAACATATAGTTTAGTTGAGATTTACATAACAAAAAAACTAATTCTTTACACATGTGATGTGAATGTGAAGTGATACTGGTTTCATCCAGACATCTACCATACGATTGCTTAATTATTAAAGTGATTTGAATTGTTGTTAGCAGGCCCTCGACCCAAACACAAGCGCAACATTTCACCACAATAACCCCAAAACACGTACATAACTTTTAAATGCCAACTTAATAGAATAGCAAACATACAAAATCTTGTTAAAATAAAATGCATAAAATAACACTTTAGCGGATTTCAAACTTACCCTCCCAATTCAGGGCTTTTGCAAAGCATGATGGGAAGTGAAAGTCCTTCATATGTAGCTTCAGTGAAATATATTCAGAGAGTTTCATACTAGACCAAAACATGTTCAGCACAAAACTAGTTTAAGTCACAGCAAAGTGATTGAATTGAGTTTGTTGGACTATTTTAGTTGTGTTGTCACAACAAAAGGGACTTTGCATATGTTAAAAATACACCTTTAATGTTAATAAAAACTAAGTTGGTTGTGTGGAAACATCACTGTCCATAATTGTATTAAATTTAAAGTATCATGTGTGGTTTACATAATTGAAACAGTCGAAAGAGTCAATTTAACATGAAGCAATCGCATTTGAACCAGAAACTTGATCGACACAATAGTGTTGAATCAGAATAACTTGTTTAACTAAAGTGAACAGCGTCAAAACAATTTTTTTTCAGTTATACTACTGCTCATAAACCATTCACAAGGCTTCAGGAGACATAACAGGATCTCAAGCTGACGAGCTGAAGACGTTACTGTAGCTTTACCCATTAATAGACACGCCACTTCCTGGAAAATAAATTCCAGCACAGCGCAACAACACACACATCTCCATGTCTCTTTACAACAGTTCAAATCCCTCAGTGCAAGCCATTCGCTGAAAGGCCGAGCTAATGTTCTTATTACTCTTGTCTCGTTCCCTTTTCTTCAGCAGACTCTCCTCTGCACACACACACACATCTAACCTCTGCTACTCTCACACAGACAGCTATTAGGTGAGCATACGGTCTATTTGAAAGCTTGCAGAGCATCTGCTCTCGCGGTCATACACCGATCGGTCCAACACATATTTCCTCTATATACAGATATGACGAGACATGCACATGCGAGCAATGTCTGCACGTAATTTCCTGCGCGGAAAAAAACGTCCTGCTAGATTCTCAAATATAAACACTTATCAAGTGATACTCCATGTCATCCAAGATGTCTTTCTTTCTTCAGTCAAAAAGAAATTAAGGGTTTTGATGAAAACATTCCAGGATTTTCTCCATGTAATGGACTTCAAGGGTCCAAATAAGAGTTTTAGTGCAGCTTCAAAGGGCTTTAAACAACACCAGACGATGAATAAGGGTCTCTATCTAGCGAAACGATCACTCTTTTTTTTTAAATAAAAAGCTTAAGTTTTATAAGCACAAATGCTTGCCTTGCTCTGTTCTGTTTCTGAGCGTTTGTGACTCTCCTGTTTTAAACTCGTTCATCAAAATGAACAAATTGTTTTTTGAGTCATGACTCGTAGGGTTCTAGATAAGACCCTTATTCATCGTCTGGAATCGTTTAAAGCCCTTTGAAGCTGCACTGAAACTCTCATTTGGACCTTGAACTGTTTGGTTCCCATTGAAGTCCATTACATGGAGAAAAATCCTGGAATGTTTTCATCCAAAATTTCTTTTCGACTGAAGAAAGAATGATGTGACATATTGGATAACATGAGGGTGAGTAAATTATCAGCAAAAGTTTTTTCAAAAGTGAACTACTCCTTTAACACAAAACAATCCATTAAACTTCAGTTTTAAATATATTAAGTTGATTGAAGAGTGAAATGAAATTCTGTCAGTTACTTCAACTCATTTTAATGAATTAATCTGAACAAGAAGGGCAAATCATTTCACCAGTGTCGATAAACTGTTTAAAATCTTATAAAACTCACATTACTGTCTTTCATAAATGAAAAGGACATTCATAGCTGTGCCACAGTAATAATAAATGGGAAACGAAAGCAATATAAAACATTATTATATCAATATCATAAACCTTTTCATAGCTTCAGACACGTCAACACGTATGAATGGGGTTTTGTGGCAGGGAAGGGTTGTGTGACTGGAACGGACACTTTCCACGAACGGTGCAAAACAAGGTTTCAGGAGGTCAAACGAGACATTTCTTGTTGTATCCACTTATTTAATATGAGCTTTTCCTTGTTACTGTCATTTCTGCAAAGCAATATTGCCATTTTAAAAAATATATATTTTTAGGAAGCAATAAGACCGCAAAGTGCTCTCTATTAGTGGAAATGATGATGTCAAAAAGTCAAATCTGAACTAATCGCCATAAATTTAAGCATTGAAACGTCTCTGCTCAATCACGCCTCAAAACGACCTTTCACATATTCTTCATGAACTGTTTGATTAAGACTGAGAGTTTACACACCAGTCCTCTACAGACCTGAACACACACACACGCACACACACACACACTCTCTCGTCTGGAGAGGTCTGCTTTTCATCAGTGTAGGCCAGCTCCAGCTGGAAACTCTCTCACTGTCTATAATCCATTATCAGAGCAAATGGATGCACTCCCGGAGAGATCTTTCAGAGCTAAACATGGACAAAACACTGGAGCTGATCCCTCACACAGTGACTCAGCACCGCAGGAACAAACCCAGCATTGTTTCAGACTCTCAGATGCAGATATGCGAGCCACTGAAGTTTTCTCAGACTGGACGAGGAGTCGCGAGGTCTTTTGGTGAAGCTCCTCCAAACACTGAAGCTCAAATCGTCTGTGTGTGTGTGTATGTGTGTGTGTTTGCTGGACCTCCCTGGAGACAGTCACGAGATAGCATCTATTTGCTGCAATTTAACATACTCCTACATTATTTAAAGTGCTCATCAGTAGTGGAAGGACAGACAGTTTTAATCTGGGAAAAGTTACTGGTCAAAATACATCATTCATTCCCGCATGTTATTTTACTCAATACTTTCATACACGTTAATTTTAGCAAATGCTTTGAATGGAAGTTTCATTTCAAGCAAATGCAAGAAATGTGTCCTTTTCTTTAGTATTACTGGTAACACTTTATATTAGAAATAACTATAAATTATGTAGAAATACATCCACTAACCATAATCCTAACCTGTATAATAAATACATGTACACTCTAAAAAATGCTGGGGTTTTTTAACCCAATTTTGGGTAAAAAATGGACAAACCCAGCTGTTGGGTTAAATGTATAAATTGCATTTTTTTAATCCAACATTTGGGTTTGTCCATATTGACCCAAAATTGGGTTAAAACAACCCAGCATTTTTTAGAGTGGGTTGTTTTAACCAAATTTTGGGTCAAATATGGACAAACCCAGCCATTGGGTTACATTTTTAAATTTCATTTTTAACCCAATGTTTGAGTTTGTCCATATTTCACTCAAAATAAAAAAAATAAAAAAATAAATGCTGGGTTGTTTTAACCCAATTTTGAGTCAAATATGGACAAACCCAGCCATTGGGTTACAATTTTTAAATTACTCAATACTTTCATACATGTTTATTGTAGCAAATGCTTTGAATGGAAGTTTCATTTCAAGCAAATGCAAGAAATGTGTCCTTTTCTTTTGTATTACTGGTACACTTTATATTACAGTCTCATTGTTACATGTAGTTACTTTAGTAATAACTATAAATTATGTAGAAATACATCCACTAACCCTAATCCTAACCTTATAATAAATACATGTAGTTACACTCCAAAAAATGCTGGGTTGTTTTAACCCAATTTTGGGTCAAATGGACAAACCCAGCCATTGGGTTACATTTTTAAATTACATTTTAACCCAATGTTTGAGTTTGTCCATATTTCACTCTAAAAGAATGCTGGGTTGTTTTAACCCAATTTTGGGTCAAATATGGACAAACCCAGCCATTGGGTCTCAATTTTTAAATTACTCAATACTTTCATAGATGTTAATTGTAGCAAATGCTTTGAATGGATGTTTCATTTCAAGCAAATGCAAGAAATGTGTCATTTTCTTTAGTATTACTGGTACACTTTATATTACACTCTAAACAATGCTGGGTTGTTTGAACCCAAATTTTGGTCAAAATATGGAGAAACCCAAATATTGGGTTAAAAATGTCATTTCAAACTTTCACTTTCAACTGTAAATTTTTGAATTGCATTTTTAACCCAACATTTGGGGTTGTCCATATTTGACCCAAATTTGGATTCAAACAACCCAGCATTTTAGAGTGTACATCCAACTAACCCTAAACCAAACCCAAATCCTAACCTTATAATAAATACATGTAGTTAGACTCTAAAAAAAGAGTTGCTTTAACCCAATTTTGGGTCAAACATGGACAATCCCAGCCATTGGGTTACATTTTTAAATGACATTTTTAACCCAACATTTGGGGTTGTCCATATTTGACCCAAATTTGGGTTCAAACAACCCAGCATTTTAGAGTGTACATCCAACTAACCCTAAACCAAACCCAAATCCTAACCTTATAATAAATACATGTAGTTAGACTCTAAAAAAAAGAGTTGTTTTAACCCAATTTTGGGTCAAACACGGACAATCCCAGCCATTGAGTTACATTTTTAAATGACATTTTTAACCCAACACTCTAAACAATGCTGGGTTGTTTCAACCCAAATCTGGGTCAAATGTGGACAAACCCAAATGTTGGGTTAAAAATGTAATTCAAATTTCACTTTCAACCGTGATTTTTTTAATTACTTTTTTAACCCAACATTTGGGTTTGTCCATATTTGACCCAAACTTGGGTTGAAATAACCCAGCATTTTTTAGAGTGAATGTTTGAGTTTGTCCATATTTGACCCAAAACTGGGTTAAAACAACACAGCATTTTTTTGTGTAATTATTATTACTCAGTATTTATATGTAAATGCGTAATTAAACCATAAACAGACACCTTAAAATAAGGTCACATTGTTACACTGTAATTATACAAAATAAGTAATTTTACAGTGTCATAGTTACACTCTAAAAAAAACTAGGCTATTTCAACCCAAATTTGGGTAAAATATGGACAAACCCAAATGTTGGGTTAAAAATGCAATTAAAAAAATTACACTTGAAAGTAAAAGTTAGTTAAAATTTGGGTTTGTCCATTAAATGTCCATATTTTACCCAAACTTGGGTTCAAACAACCCAGCATTGTTTAGAGTGTATGTTACATGTAGTAACTATAGTATTAACTATTAACTATCCATCATTTCATGAAATTAACAAATCCTAATCCAACCCTAACACTATAATAAGTACATGTAGTTACTTCATATTACTCACTACTTAAATATATAATTACACTGTACACTCAGTGTAGTGCTGGGTTGTTTTAACTCAAGTTTGGTTAAAATATGGACAAACCCAAACATTGGGTTAAAAATGTAATTTAAAATGTTAACACAATTACTGGGTTTGTCAATATTTGACCCAAATTTGGGTTGAAATAATCCAGGATTTTTTATAGTGTAACAATGACACCTTAAAATAATATTAATCAGTTACATGTACAGTATTTACTATAGGGTTAGGGTAGGACTAGGGTTTGGTTTATGGTCAGTTGCATGTAATTACACATACTTTATAGTTATTAATTTTGTTACTACAAAGACACTGTAAAATAATGTGTTACTGGATTTAGTTTAAGGTTAAATAATTATGCTGTTATTACTATAGTGTTATTATCACAGTAAGTAGCCTACATGTAACCCTCAGTAACTGAAAAATAAGGTTCAACCTTTATTTTTTTTATTTTACACGCTGACTATTTCCTGTTCAATCACTTTAATAAACTTGTTGCCGTCTTGTCAACACCTCAGGGGAAAAACACTGGGGTCGCTGCTCCGCCGTGACCTTTGCTTGTCCTTTCATGACCTCTGTGTTGGCGAGCCGTGCTCTCTGAGTGTTTCTGATAGAGTCGGACCTCCTCTCTCTTTTCACCTTTTGTGCAGTGGCACACAAGGACGTTGTGGCTTTTCTGTTACTTGCATTAGTTCAAATTATTATTATATTTAATATGATTATATTGCGTTACACTTTAAGGTATCATTGTTACAGTGTAATTATACATTAATAATGAGTAATATTAAGCTACTATAGGATTAGGGTACATCGTCACAAAAATGCATAATTTACTGTTATTACTATGGTAAGTAATAACACTAGAAAATAGAGTGTTACCTTATAGATTCAGGATTCGTTTTTTAATTAGCCTATTATTATTCTTTTATGCGTTAAAATGGAACAGTTTGCACTGTCTTCAAAAATAAAAACAAAACAAAATGAATAACAATGATAATACATAGTATGATTGCAGCTTAATAATTATAGATAATAATTTGATGTTAAAAAGAGGTAACCTGCAAATGTCCATTTGTTACTTGATTTAACCCATATTTTGTTGATTAATTTGGGACTATTTAGAATTATTTAGGAATATTGTATATTCTTGACTTGAATGAAACCAGTTCATTTCGATTCCATCATTTTAGGTTACCAGTGTATTGATGTAATCTCAATAGACATGTCAACAAGTTCTCTCGGATCATCCCAAAACTGTGACGAGGTGAATCAGAGCACAAGGACAACAGGTCTGAGATCAGATCCCACCGATGCAGGAAAATCCACGCACATTCCAAAGACTTATTGTTCTCCCAAAAACTGCAGTGTAAAAAAAAAACGAAATAGTGGCGATAACAGTATTTGTATACTCGTGTTTATTTGAACGACGAAAACAATGAGTCTGCGTCCGCATCAGGAAAGCAATAACCGCTGCACGATTGTAATAAAAGGGTAAGAATGGAGATTGTAAGCAACTGATTGGCACGGGCTGTCTGCATAAACAGATTACGAGATAAAGACGTTATTTGGACTACCTGGTAGAGGTGTGTGTGTGTAAGTGTGTGTGTCGTGAATCTGTGAGAACTCAGCAGAGGACGCGTTCTCTCAAAACACTGGACACGCGCCCAAACTCCCATCACAAACACACACACATACACACACACACACATTGTCAAATCTATTATGAGGTTTATATAGTTAGAATACCTCTTAATTTACGATTTATATGATGTCATTTTTACTTGACCATTCTGTAAAATGATTATTCGATTAGGCCTATTAGTTTTCTGGACACAAGGGATGTTTTGTGTGTTTTATGTTCCTCTAATGTTTCTGAGGAGCATTCGGTCCGGCTAATGATAACATCTCAAAACAAGAAGCCAATCCTGCCAGTCTGCTGTATATTTTCATAGCATTTATAACCTGAAGTAAGCAGCTTCTAGTGATCTTACGGGTTAAAAAATGAGAGAGAGAAAGAGAGAGAGAGAGAGAGAGAGAGGAGGGGGGGGGGTAAAGTGAAAAACAGAATTATAAGCACTCAAAGCTTTTCTGTTTGCTGACGTTCCCATTAAGTTTTGGAAACGTTATTTCTGAACGTTTTTTTTCTTGGTTGCACGAACGTGAACATTTGATCATTTGCCTATACCTATGGGAACTTTACTTTTCAACGTTCTCTAAACACGCTGAAACAAATTGCCTATTATTATTAGCCTAATAAAAGAACGTTCGGCGAAGTGTGTAACGTCTTGAGGAGATTCCTTTGAACGAACGTTCTAATGAACGTCACTGGAAGACTTCATAACGTTGATATGGAACCTTAGAATGTTAGCCATAGATAATGTGTTATAAAGTATGTGGTCTATTTTTGGTTGCATGTGTTCGTTTATTTTTGATATTCTCATGGTTGTGGTTTCTACAGTTGAGTTGGGAAATTCCAAGAACGTCCCGTGATTTGAGAAGAATACGAGAATTACTTGTTTGAAATACAGTATAGACCTACATTTGTACATTCATCTCCAACACAGACTATATAATTTTGTACAACAGAAAGTGTAATTATAATCAGTATAAAGGCCTGACCAGTGTTTTCCAGTGTTTCAGATGTGGTGCTGAAGTGTTGAAGTGTTCAGGTGATATTCCTGTGATGTGCAGTAGGTGGCGCTGGTTGTTGCTCAGTAGATCAGTAGGATGAGACGTCTTTTTCCCCTCCTCCTCCTCCTCCTCCTCCAGCAGTGTTTACATGCACTCTGATCTCTGCTAATGACCCGTGACACGCGCTTCTGACGTCACTCGTCTGCTCCGGCTCAGAGATGTGAGGAGTCCCGCTTCCCACTTCATTCTTTCACTTTTCACATTCATTTCCCATCTGATTACATCTATTAAAGGTCACTGAAAGATAGTAGTAGGCCTAAACTATTAATGTCTATTAACTCCCAAAGTATAGGAGTCATCTCACAAAACAAAACATAATTCATGTTGGGAGATCTATCTAGGTAATCTAAATGTTAAATATTTAGTATTTATTAAATTGAATTATGCCACAGCATATGTTTTATTTGGCTAATTTCTCACACTGCGCATTAGATACATTAAAAAAAAAATCTTGATAAGCTTTTTATTCGATTAGCCTATTTATGGAGAAAACAGCAATTATATTGATTACATGTTATTTTTATTTGGTTACACCATAGCTTAAACATATGACACAACTGTTGTAATCCAGCACTGTAAGGGGACAGAAAAACTGAACACATAAGACTATCACCTAATATCCACTCTTACTTTTATTTAAAATAAGATAATCCATACACAATCTCCTTGCTCGAACCCCATTTGTCTTTTAAAGTGTGCCCGATCCGTCCTGCCTCACCTGACTTGTGTGGATTGATGTACTGAATATCCCAGTAATGTAAAATCCTGATCAAATATGAGGTGTTGTGTAACTTTATAAACAGCTTAGTGTGATTCATTCGATCAAATGCCTCTAAAAACACGTAACTACTGTAGAATTGTGCCTATTATATGCTATAACCACTTCCTTTAATAAATATATGCATAAATCAGTTCCATGCTTCTTTTTAACACCGAACTGATTATCCAGTAGTTATCATGTCCATATACACTCTTTTTTTTACTTACAATTAAAACAAATTTTTTTTTACTGATTTACTTAAAATTATTTAGTAATAAAAAATTAAAAAATTAAGGTGTGTGGAATTATCAAATTCAATTACACGTTTATTTCTTAATCATTTTAAAGTAACATTTTAAGGTATAACCTCACTTTTTTAACAGTTTTTATGTATACGGATTTGTCTTTAATTACTGGCACTAATAAAACTGTCAATATAGATAACATTAGAAATCCTGTGAAACACAAAGCAACAGTAAAATATTTTGCCTAGCGTATACCTCAGATGTTCCTGTATTATATCAGGGCCGCATGCTTTATTTACTGCCGCTTCCTCAATAGCGCAACTGACCTGACTTCAAATTCCTGTCTCTCAACACAATACAAAATATACACAATTTAACAATATTCTCAACCTCAACGGTACTATTATTAATAACCTTAACTTCCAACACAGGCTCACTGGAAAAACATACCATACACCTACTTATATATCACTGCAATTTCTATTTACTATTATTAATAGTAATCTTTCCAAACTTTTTTTTAACTTCTTTCCAAAATCCATACACATAATTTTGCTGAAATGTCTTAGCCATTGAGTTTGCTCTCATGGTTGCCTCATTTCTTTTAATAAACCACAGCATATTTAAATTTAGCATTCATATTCTTAAGCTTTACCTGCTGAAAGCATTTGCTGTTCAGACTATACATATTCCTTCCATCAGGCCCTAAAATATATGTATATATATATATATATATATATATATATATATATATATATATATATATATATATATATAAAATAGTGTAAAAGTACACATCATACATCACATAAATCATTCATATGTTTAGGATTCTTACAATTAACGTCATCACTTATAATCTCGGTTGACACTCCTATATTACTTAAACTCTTCTCTGTTGATAGTTTACACTGCCAAAATTCATTTGGAGTAAGACTTGCTCATAAATACCATAATCGCTCATCTCAGGTAAACTTTTTCAGCATTTAACATCATAAGACAAGTATATCTGTCCACAATATCTCAAGTTTCTCTATAAATCACGTGCATCAGCTGTGCATATACAGTGACCCAGACAAGAAGATGTATTACCAGTAACACTTTTGTCTTTGTTACATATAATAACTATAGATTGTGCATAATTGCATGCAACTAGCCCTAACACTATAGTAAGTACTTAAATGTATATTTACACTGTAACAATGACACCTTAAAATAAAGTGTAAGCCAACTGGTAATCCTTTATTTTACACATGTTACATGTAGTAACTATAGTAATAACTATTGTGCATTAATTACATTTGTAATTAACAAAATGAACCATAATCCAAACCACAAACCTATAGTAAGTACATAGTTACTTATTATTATTAAGTACTTAAATTTATAATTACACGGTAACAAGACACCTTAAAATAAAGTGTAACCCAACGGGTATTTTACAGTGTCCTTGTTACACGTTACTGTACATGTAGTAATAACTATATTGTGCTTTAATCACATTTGTAATTAACAAATTAACCATACTCCAAACCACAAACTTATAGTAAGTACATAGTTACTTATTATTATTAAGGACTTAAATTTATAATTACACGGTAACAAGACACCTTAAAATAAAGTGTAACCCAACGGTATTTTACAGTGTCCTTGTTACACGTTACATGTAGTAATAACCATATTGTGCATTAATCACATTTGTAATGAACAAATTAACCATACTCCAAACCACAAACTTATAGTAAGTACATAGTTACTTATTATTATTAAGTACTTAAATATATAATTACACTGTAACAATGACACCTTAAAAAAATTTAACCTAATTATATATTTAAGTACTTAATAATAATAATAGTAGCTATGTACTTACTATAGGTTTGTGGTTTGGATTATGGTTAATTTTTTCATTACAAATGCAATTAATGCACAATATAGTTATTACAATAGTTACTACATGTAACACGTGTAACAAGGATGCTGTAAAATAAAGTGTTACCTATAATTACACTGTAACAAGACACCTTAAAATAAATGGTTACACTGTGCCATTGTTGCAGTGTAATTATATATGTAAGTATTAAGTAATATTAGTTAACTACATGTACTTACTATTAGGATTAGGATTTGGTAGAGGGTTAGTTGCATGTAATTATGCATCATTTACAGTTATTACTATGTAACAGTCACTGTAAAATAAAGTGTTACTGCAGAGAGTCTACTAATACTCCACTGAGAGTTAGCTGACATGTAGTTGCAAAGTTACTTACATTTAGTAGTATGTCTAAAGTGGACCATTGAAATAAAGTGTAACCTAAGATTCTCTGCGTCACAACCATCCGAGTGGTCTAAAAGCGTTCGCATGTTCTCATGGCTCCAGAAAAGCCTCGCTCTTACTCTACACTCACTCCACATTTCAGTGAATCGGCTGTATATTTGTTCTAGATTGGCAAGTTAAATACAAGCATTCACACGTGACCCCGAGGGCACGATGCGGAGGGTAAAGGGTCAGAAGGTGCCGGACGAGGTGAAACAAACCATCAGTCAGCAAACAGTGTCTGGACGTCCTGCATCTGAACCACTGCAGAATGAAAGCACCACTTTCATCGCTTCAGGACCGGCAATCTTAGACGACTAAATTGTTAGTCTCTTGACTTCACAATGAAGGAGTGCATAAACTAACCATTCGCGCGCAATCCTGTTGATTTTGTGTAGGCGTGTGTGTGTGTGTGTGTGTGTATCCATCACGTGAAACAGACTGACTCTTAGCATTTTAAATGTGACACTACATATAGATATAGCAATATGTTCTGATTAGAGAGAGAGATACATTTTCCCAATCTTGCTGGTATAATTTCATGAATTCTGATGTACAAATACTCACTTCATTAAAGAAAATGAGAGGGAAATAAGAGACGTGTCCACTGACACTGCAATATTAATAAATCATATGACCAATAAGGTATGACAACATATGTTTTTACATTGCTTTAACAAGATTAAACCAAGTCAGTTTTCAGTTGAAATGACTTAAACATTCAAGTTGATTGAACTTTTTTTTACAGTCCATATTCCACGTTTTTTTTGTGTCAGTATTTCCAGCTCTGAGACTGAATCACACACACACATGCACCCAAGACAAGTATGAATCACGGAATAAAACAGTTGTCCGTGGGCGATATTGCAGAATCCTTTTTTTTAATAGCTATTTTCATAAACACAGCTGTTTGGTAGTTCAAGGTAAACCATCTTAGGAGGATCGAAGACACAACTAAAAATAGAAAAGTGTCCCTTTTGAAAACACCTTGTGAGCAAATGAGTAAGTCATGTTTAGTGCGCGCTCTCATGAGAAGTCCATTAGACGCTCTTTGAACTGTAATTCATTTAATGTACATCTCAACAAAATACAATTCACTCAGTGTTTTATGTAACACACGCATTCGTGGAAAACACCAGTGCGGGTGCGCGTAATGAAACATGGCCTCTGCGGCGAGTGTGCGAGCCGGGGTTGTGTTGCGTGCGAGGGGCCGGGGCCGACACACACTCTGTGTGGTCTGACTGTGTGGTCTCCAGCTGACAGACTGAGAGAATGAGAAAAGTCAAGGGAGAGAGAGAGAGAAGCGAGAGAGAGAGGGAGAGAGAGTGTGTGTTTACTTTAAGGAGGCCTGAATCTGACATCCTACAGCCGCTCCCTGAGAGCCCAGATAGAGCGAGAGCGGCCTCATACATCACACACACACACAGAGAGAGAGAGAGAGAGAGAAGACTGTGTATAAACAAATATCTGCACAGAGGCACAAGGAAATACGTACTGTATTTTGTAATTTGTACAGTAAGGTATCATTTGTTAACGTTAGTAAATGCATTAGTTATTAACTAACAGTGCTGGGTAATAACTGATCATGTGATCTGGATTGTGATTCCAAAAAATCAAGTACTTGTAATTAGATTAGATTACGTTTCAAAATGCAGATTTACTGATTACATGTTATTCTCACTATGGCAGTAAATGAATAATTCAATAATTCATTGAATCTCCCCGCTCCTTCGTTTTTTTGTCTTTTAAATTTTCCTTTCTTAAATAAAAGCCCGCGTATAGCCGTCTCACTAAAAACTGAGCAAAACACAGCATTTGATCAGTGGTTTTACAGAAATCATTTCTTGAAAACTTCTTGTTGCTCAACATTGCAACATCTTATCAGCTCCTGACGAACATGTTCATTAATTATCTCTCAGTGAGTCAGTTCATGACTGTCTTTGGAAGTCTGGCTTTTGTCTTTCAAACACACAAAAATGCGCAAATTCACGTCATTTCAGATTTACATCACAAGGTTTCTGCCTTAAATTAAGTACAATCAACTTGGATGTTTTAGTCATTCCAACTTAAATTACATTACAATGACTTGATTAACCTTGATTAACTTGTAAAATAAGTTATTAAAGCAATGTAAAAACGTATGTTGTCATAACTTTATGATCATAGAATTGTCCTGATATATTTACTTGAAGTTGAAGTTAGCACTTGGATTTTAGGTATAATGAATATTTATAATAAAAGAAGTTCATGGTTCTCGGATGTCAGTTAGTGGTCACATGACATGCAGGTTAACAACTACAAACATTTCTTTATATATCTTTGTTTTTATTTCAAAATGATTTATATTCATAATAATAAAAAATAATTATTTAATTAGCTTTTCATTTAATTTGCAAACCCCAGTCTGATGTAATGTCATATTTAATAGACTTTTCTCTTTTTGTATCAATATAGTGCAATATTATCCTATTTAAATTAAGAGTTAAGTCAAAAGTAATCTAAAAAGTAATCAAAAAGTAGTCTGATTATATTACCTTTAATGTGTAATGTAATGGATTACATAAAAAATAGGTGATTTGGGCAGCAATGTACTTTTTAAAGCGTTTATTAATCTTTGTTCATGTTAGTTAAAAATATAATTTTTATTTGTTTGTTTGTAGACTGAGTGCATAGAGTAATGATTACAAATACAACTTTGGATATAATAATATATGTAAATGTTGATATTAGCATGAGCTAAGATTATTAAATGCTGTAAAGTACTGTTCATTTATGTTAACTTATGTTTTCAAATGAAACCTTATCCAACAAACTCTTGCCAATCAATGTAGCTACATATTTATACTTTTAATATATTTTCACTTTAGACAACTAAAAAAAGTACAGTATATCCCTCCAGAATACTTCCACATGCTGCGGATCCACACGAACACACACACTTTACAGGTCGTAAAACACTCTTATAAATAAAGCTGGATTTCACAGCACTGGCACAGAACAACCATTTTATTTTCCCAAAGGACCATTCAGTGATCCCATCTACAAAAATACCCTTTTTTCCTTGAGCACGAGGAACATTTTAATAATCTAAAGAACCATTTTCCACAAGTAATACACTTTTATTTAAATGGAAAGGTTCAATGGATTTTAAAGGGTCTTCTTCGATGCCAATAAAGTGTGTTGTTTGTATGTATATCCTCCACTGTATAAGCTGAACGTGGTAATAATATGTGTATTGAAATATGCATATTGAAATGTGTGAGATGTGTTTCTGGAAGAATCCTCATTAGCAAACAGCTTTTGTGCTAGCATACATCTGTGTCGTGTTTATGTTTCAAAAGCTGCAGTTAGGAATGACAAACTGTCCAATCACAACATCCAGCCGCGAACTGGTCAAATATAGGTGTGTATGGACAGATTTACTGTCCGTCGATTGAACGAAAGCGGTGTGGACAGAGACAGACATACACAAACAAGCACCAGAATAGAGTTTTCCATCATTTGTCATCGGAACAATATTTATATTCACGCATAATCATGCTAAACTTTAATGCATGTACAAATTACTTAAATTTAATATAATGGAGATATAGATCAGTTTCAATCTAAAAGGATTGAAAAAATATGCAAATTTCTTTTAGAAACTTGACTCAATAATAGTTTTTTTTGTAAAAAAAGTTTTTGAGTTTGCAGTTAATTTCATAGTAGTCTCTGTTAATAATATATGTGTTCCAGTTCAATATAAGTATCGTGTCCAAGTTCTTTAGCACTACTGTTTGTTTTTACAAATATTTGTCGTTAACATAGACGAACATATATCGCTGATACTTTAGTTAGTCATTGTTTCAGTGTCTGATAAACGTGTTTAGATCTCACTTACAAAGTGCATGAAATCAACAGGAGTAATAATTTAAACATAATATTTAGGCCATTCAGATTTACAGTAATTGTGTTTCTAAGCATTGCTTTAAGTGATATTTTTTAGATCCGCAGATTTCTTAATAGGTTTGAGGAAATAAAATGGTATTAGATATCTTTGTGAAATAGGGCTGAATTTAATAAACAAACATCTTAGTTCAGACATCATGAGACAAATGATTAAATCCAGTTTATTATAAATACTTTTAAAAGGTATTTAGGTGTTATTGTTACAGTGTACTTAGTTCTTAGTAATATTAGTTAACTACATGTATTTACTATAGGTAGGATTAGGGTTTGGTTGTGTGAAATTATGCATAATTTACTGTTAGTACTATGGTGAGCACATGTAACGTGTAACAAGGACACTGTAAAATAAACTGTTACCAAGCTTTTTTAATATGCAAATTGAAAGACACAATGTTTGCACTAAATGTACAAACTGCTCTATTCATAATGTATTATAATCGCATACAATCCTATTCATTTGTAATCCATTTATTGATTCTACTTTAAAGAGAGTTAAAACTGATTAACGGTGTGTTTTCAGTTTCCAGCAATACTGACCACTTTAAAAGAACAGTAATAATCGTCACCGGCTGCTGCATTACCACAAACACACATCTCCAATAGACATTTTCTGTGTGTTTTTTAAAGAAACGGGACAGTGTGATGTTTGGGTGCCGGGACGGTCTGCAAGGACTGTTCCCCTTCCTCCCCAATCCGACGCGCACTCCTCCCGTCTCCAGCGGCTCTCCTGGACGGGCCCAGTAATGCTGCACTGCTGAGAAAGCGGTGTGCAAATGTTAATATAATCCACTGTTCTTCAGCAAAGTCAATAAACAGGGCCACCCAAATATCTAATTAGTGTGGGTGTGGAGGACAGGAAATGGATTCGCTAGAACAACCCCTTCACCATCATCACCAGCCCAAAGGCAGAGAAATGAGGGAACATGGGAGCAGGACAGCGTCAAGCCGGAACACATGCTTCTCATGACCCCTAAACGCTCCGGTCTGGAGCTTCTGCTCAAACGCTTCAATATATATTGTGCCACATTACATAACTAAGTATTTATTTATGCTTGACTTGGAGTGAATAGTAAAGCAAACTCCTTCAGTGGTGTTTAAAAGCATGCCAGGACACAGTTTTTGATAATAATAATAATAATAATAATAATATGCTCAAATGTATGAGAGTTTAAATTATTTAAAGTCAACATGAAATCAAAATAGACTTTTTTTAATGGAATATTGCAGTGTTTATTGTAAATTATTTATCCGTGCATCATCTTAAATTCATATGTTTCGTAATCTTTAATTAAAATAACTTGCAGCTCTTCACTGATGATGAGGGCGGGCAACCTGCCAAGATCAGCCAATAGCAAACCACCATCATTCAATCAATTCCCCCCCACCGCATTTGTTCTTGTTTGAGAAGCCATTTCACTCGGATATACTTTACAGTACTTCAGTTTCATGTTGACTTTAAGTGTTTAGTCTGTGACTTTGTTGACTTATTATTCTAAAATAGTTTGCAAATTGGGTCCAATGATGATGACGGGCTGTCTAAGGTTTGTAATGTTACATTCTACAACTGCATTATTTCTTTGTACAAAAATGATAGAATAGATTAAATAAAAGGAAAGGGCGATCGATCAACACAGCAAATACACGAGACATTATCAACTGATATCAGCTTTCAGTGGTAGCGTAACTGGAACAAACAAACTGTACATCGTCTGAAGGGAGTTAGACGTAAAACATGTAATGCAAACATACAGCATTTTCCAATTTACAGGACCTTTTGAGTCATAAATAAGAAATGTGAATAAAATCGGATTACTTGAAACTCAATTCAGAATTTTATATTCCCTTGCTGCATTGAAAATCGTTTCAGATAAATAATGTGAACTCAATGTCATTTAACACGGTCTCTAATTAATATTTATTTAATAAGAATCCTACATTTTGAAACTATATGGCTACCAAAATGACAGATCATTTTGTTGCTAAATAAACATTTATTGAACAAGAATGTAGTTGATTCAATCAATTAATTGAATGAATGAGACGTTTATTATTAAATGAGCAAATTTTACAAAGTGTTACTTCGGACTATTTTTAAGAGAGAACCTAAAAATCCGTATACACATATAAACTTAGATTTTTGTAAACATTATTTATCTGCCACAAAAAACAATGAGCATAGGATGAAAGCATTACATTTGAACAGAAAAACCCAACAAAAAAACTTAACATTTCTACAAATAAATCAAAATCATAGAACAGCAGGATTTAGCCTATGTTAAACATTTCAGTAAAAAAAAAAACAGACACATGGATTAGTTCTGAACCTTCAGACTTGAATAAATCTGACTCACTCTTAAAAATAAAGGTCAAAAGCTGCTTGCTTCTGGATAATTACATTATTTTGATATGAAGAGTGCAATAGTCCACATATCTGGCGCTATCCTCTATGCACTCATAACTCGACTGCCGTTCCCTCTGACGCGATGTGTTCGTTCGCTTTAAATGAAGCGTTCGCGTCGCGCTTCCACTTGTTCTGGGAACGACATATCGTCGATAACGCGTGTCCACACTTTGGACCACCCAGGCTCGCAGTGTGTGTGGATGTTAAACTTAAACACTCTGCAAGTTCAAGACAAGAGCCTCTCTGATAAGCGACGGCAGTTTGTTAGGATACCTGGAAACTGCAGGGCTTGGTCTGATCGCCTGATGAAAGTTATACAGGACTTGATTGGTGCTTACCTTGAAAGACTTAGTCGATTCACGACTACAGTAAGTGGCTGTACATCAAGGGGCTAGTTAGTTAGCATAAACACTGCACTTAGCTAAATTACCTCAGGGACCCACACGGGTATTTGGGGGAAGATGTTTTGTGGTGACGCTCAATAAACAACGCAACTAATGACCTCATGGTTTTCTGGGAGCCGGGAGCGAGGTCTCAGCTCTCTTGTTGCGAGTTTAAAGCTCATTTGGCCTTGATAGTCTGACGCTACACCTGAACAAATATTTGCACGGTGTCGAGATCCTCGTGTTCTTTCCTCTTACCTGTCTGGTTTCTATAGATTCGTATTGTTTTCGGATTCATGTTGGCTGTGATAGTGGGGTACAACGTTTACCTGTGGCTTGTTATACTCACAAGGGTGAATTCTTGAGAATCTAGAGAGCTAATCTCGCCAAAACACTCAGATTACAGATGTTACTGTGCTAAATTGGCTCAGCTCATGTTTAAAGCCAGAGCCTTCAAAATTAAAGTCTACTGCATTTTCAACATTCCAGAGCTTTTCCCCTCGTTTCTCATCCGTTTCAGCTCTCCATCCTCAACGCTCCACAAACACGGTGTAATTTTTTACAAATGTCTTTGGTTTCTTCATGCTAAATCCAGCAGTTTTTTTTACAGCTTTAGGCTAAACATACTGTGGTATGTTCCTTTAATTCTGCCTGAGCCCATGTCTCTGTGAATGACAGGTAAAGACATTTTCCTCCTGATAACTTAAAAGATTACTTAACTAGCCTAGCCTATATGGGGACAGTGGATACACCTGCATATTTAAAATAATCTCACCCTATAAGAAAACTTTCTGCATTTTCACAATTTGAAAATGTTCCCAAAAAAGAGGGTTTGTGAGATTATATCAAATTTAAATCAGTTCTGGGTACAAACTGAGTAGCCTACTGGGTCTCTCTCTCTCTCACACACACACACACACTCAGATTTTATTGTCTTTAAGCTTGCTTTAATGCATCTCACTGGCTGCCAGTTATGGTATCTAGAAATAAACAACGGCTGAGATCTTAATCCCTAGTAATTCCTGGACAAATTTGAAATACAAGGCTTTTATCTGTAGAAAAGCCAGCTTTATTGATCCTATACTTCAAAAGGCTGTTGTGTCTTAAGAGGCTGAGATAGAGACTGTAGAATTGAAGTGTTTTATTGGATATATTTTGAAAGGATACATTTCATAGGATGCATTTTGAGTATTTTTCTCTTTTTGAATGTCCGATATGACATTGAATAAGTGCTTTCAAATGTTTCCCAGACAGTCTATACTGCACAAAAGCTTGAGAAACTTTTTGTTTAGTTGGGGAGATTTTCATGTCGTCCTTTAAAGGTTAAGTCCAACTATTAAAGGATTAAACATCCTTTAATCATTCACATAAAGGCCAATTAAAGGGTTGAGTAATATGAATTATGAACCTAATGTAAATTTTGGATTTATTACTGTCCACTGTTATATGGCGCAAGACAAAATGAATTAAAACAATTAATGAACCCTTTAAGGTACAATAAAGGTACACATTTTGTAATCAAATCCTACCCTATCTCACGACCAATTCGTACGAATTCTTACGAGTGATTAAAAAGTGGCTAATTCGTACTAATTCGTACAACCTCACTCGTATGAATTCGTACATTATTTGTCTAAACCCACGTGATGGTTAGGTTTAGGGGCGGGGTTAGAGGTAGGTCATTCGTACGAATTCATACGAATTGGCCAATTCGTAAAATATGTACGATTTAAGTAAAATCGTACTAATTCATACGTGTGAGGTCATATGAATTGTTACGAATTAGCCACCTCGTAAAATTCGTACGAATTCCCGTGAGATCGGGTTGTCAAATCTCCAAAAATCACATGCACTGTGTGATATTCCTGTAGTTGTGTACTTACAATATCACAAAAGTCTCCAAAGATTTCCAATTTTAAATAAGTAGCCGTCCCGTAAAAAACGTCTGTCGCCTGTCAATGGCGCAATATCCGCGCTATCCTCAGTTTCCGTTCATACTGTCATTGCCATGACTTAACCATGGCGAGACCATGGCAAGCAGACTTTGGGACAAACAAGGAGAACTACAATATCAGCATGGCATTTTTGAGATGCCAAGAGCTAGCGTCCGCGACTAACTTGGACTTGACTCGAGTCACGACTTGACAGCTTTATTAGACAGGTGAGCAAATGTACATAAAGCAAATCAATAACGTTAGCTCAACATGATGAAATGGTAACACTTTACAATAAGGTTCGTTAGTTAACATTAGTTAACTACATTAGGTAATATGAAGTAAAAATGAACAGCACTTATACAGCATTTGTTAATCTTTGTTAATGTTATTTTCAACATTTACTAATACTTGATTAAAATCTTGTTAACATTAGTTAATGCACCATGAACTAACATGAACAAACAATGAACAGCTAGATTTTCATGAACTAACATTAACAAAGATGAACAAATGCAGTAACAAATGTATTGCTCATGGTTAGTTCATGTTAGTAAATACATTAACTAATGTTAACTACTGAACCTTATTGTAAAGTGTTACCGATGAAATGTTAGAATATGGTCAGAATATTATTCTAATGTTGATCTAGCTTACTGCTAGTTTCGTATCGCAAATGAACTAATACGTAGTAACATTATTACTTTCAACATGCATTTAAATGCTGTTCAGTGTGATAGTGTAACGCTAGACCAAGTGAAGCAGCGCTGCGTTACCTCACAAGTTAAATATGTCTAATAAACTGTCTGAGTTATCCATTACTTGCGGGTAGTTCGGTAGAATTAAATGTCCTTATTCCTTTATATCCGTGGGACTCGCTTGTGTTTAGCAATCGCGACCTGCTTCATAGCACTGTAATGTTAAAAAACATGAATGTTTGCACTTATCCATAAACATTATTAGATCCATCAGCTTGACAGCAAGTCCCATCATTCAGCTTTTCACTGTGTCATCAACCTACGCCTATTTTTGGAAACTGCGCCCTCTTATGGCGAAAAAATCTTACATATTGTGCCTTTTATATGCATGAATGTTTCGCCAATCATTAATACATATTCAGGTCTTTAGCGACCCAGAACTATATTTAACACAGATCGATCTCTATAATATAAAACTCTCCAGATATTAGAGGAACAGTTACAGATGAATAAAATAAAGCATATTTTGTTACCTTTTGGATTTTGAAGGAGTTCAGTTTGAGCAGAATGTTCTATACTATCATCACTTACCTCATCAAAGCTCATCTACATTCAACATCTCAAATTATGTTCACAAAACTATCATTTTCAAAATCTTTTAATTAATATTTTGACCACTGACAACTTCTTCACCAGATCCACCATCAAGTGACAGTGCCACTATATTTGATAGTGTTCAGTACTTGCTCTGCAGTAAATCACTGAGCCATTTCAAGTTTTGCTGATTATACTTCATATTCTTTTGTTTTCTGCCTGCGGTAACTACGACCTCACTCATACAAATTTGTGTGAATTTTTCTCAATTGTACCTATTTTACGAGTTGCCCAATTCCTATGAATTTGTACAACTGACGTACCCCTGACCCTGCCCCTAAACCATCACTGGGGTTTTGACAAATCGGTACGAGTGAGCCACCTTGTAAAATTGGTCACACCTCTGGTCGTTAGCGACCCTATACAATTTTTACTAAAACAAATATTTTTTTAGTAATGAATTGATTGAGGAATACTAAGAAGTTTGATGTCTAACTTTAAAAAAAATATATGAAATATGACGTCCCAAAGACCTGAGGTATGTGTTTAACCATTAATTGTGTTTTGTTTGAATGCCTTTTCTTATATAGCCATTTCTTTTTTTTTCACTCTAGAGTACAATGTTAAAACATGTGTAAGTGAAATGTTATATAACAGGTGTTACGAGATTAAAAAGTGTCTTGAAACTGGAAGTTGCTTGATTTGAGGCAGCGCTGCTTCCACACACATATCGCGGCCAGATTTTTTGTGTTTTTTGTTTATCAAAACAAAGATGTTCTGTGGGAGAGCGATGATTTGTCTTGATGTTTGCTTACGGGCCGAGTGTGAACTCATCACGAAAGAGAAAGAGTACACGGAGATCAGCTATAAACACAGAGACCTCCTTCAGCGTCCAGATGAGGGTCTAGACGGAAAACACCATGGCCACAGGACTGGAAGGTACAGCACGTAACACTGTCACATTAAGACCTAACAGCCCCTCTGAGAACAGTTCTTGTGAAATGTACCGATTGAAAAGGACACGGCGCTGAGCTTGCGCTAATATTGTGCTTCCATTAAGCAAGGCTTACCGGCTCGGCCGCGGTTTACGGCGGAGGAGGGCGGTACTAACTCCGCCATGTTTTCACAGAAACGCTGAGATTTTAACAACCTCGGTTAGAACAATAAGCCCAGCACCTCGTGTGGCACTGGATGAGATGCTTCGGAGCTTTTCCCCTTCGACCCCAAATGCTGGTGGGAACTCGCATCGAAGCGGGCATTAGCACATGGTTATCATTACATTAATGTCCTGGGTGTTTGCTTACATTCACTGGCTGTGCGATAATCTCACAGATTAGGAACGGGGCAGATCCTGATTTCATATGACTGATGGCTCGCTCTATTTTTATGGGCTGAAGCTGCATCAAGGTTTTTGACATCAGTAGGGGAGTGTGGATTCATCTTACTTTTGTGAACTGTTTTAGCAATGACAAAAGTCCTGGTGTCTTCTTTTATAGGCTACAAAAAATGTAAGCAGTAGCCTATTAGATTAGTTTTGAATTGCACATTTTAATGACATGTTGAAGCAATTATCAGTAGGCCTGGAGCATTAAAACGTAAACTAATATGAAAATATCATACACCTATTTATCTAGAGATTTAAGGAAGTCACAGAAGCCTTTACCAGTAAATAGGTTATGACAATTTACGTTACAATTAAAGTCCCCCTCAATGATTTTATCTCATTTAACTCATCTTTGATCACCAAAATTATATATTTATCAGTTTTTTTCCTTGAATAAAAATGTTCATGCCTTAAAATATCTCGAATGCAACTCGAACACCCTCATTTAGGCCACGTTTACACAAAGCCGGGTATTTAGCAAAACGAATATTTTCCCCTCTCCGTTTTCAAAAATAACATCGTTTACACACCCGCATAAATACGCCGTCGAGCGCCATCATAACTATGCTAAACCTAAGGCGGCAGTGTAGGGGTTAAAGATAAAGCCATGCAAGCCAATCAGAATCCTGGAATCGACAAGAGAGAACCTAAAACGCCGTTTCTCCCAGTTTACACGACAACAAATATCCGGCGTTTTCAAAAATCTCCACTTTGCCCGGAGTTTTTAGAATATTCGTTTTCAGTGATAAAAACGGCGTTTTCGGTGTAAATGAGAGGGCAAAACGCAGAGAAATATCTGCGTTTTCCCATTCGTGTAAACGGGGCCTAAGTATACACGGTTGTATGAATATACAAATGAGCCCCGTCTCCACTCACTTACTCAGCTCAGAGATCCACTGGTTGACGACTCACACGTTGATCTGATTGGTTACAAGGTCGTTTGTGACGTCAGAAACACCAGCGATTTCAAACTGTGTCTTTGGTTCACTGCTGAAAATACTCAGCAATGCTGTCGACTTATGAATTTACACATGCTTTGTCTTAAAGCATTTTAATAACACCACATAAACATATTAAGAACATTTAAAAACTTGAGGGGAATTTTTACCACAGGGGGACTTTACCGATAAAAAGCCAGTTGACGCTAATGCTTGAGTGAAAAGCATATTTGTGTATTTAAATCCTTCTGTAATTTTACAGTAATTTACTGGGATTACTGCGTGGAAGGAGAGTCTAATTCCTGCAATTTGGTAATATTTAAAGTGGTGGTTCACCAAAATGAAATGTTAAAAGCTCTTCAAAATATTTGATGTCAATTATAGTATATTGCATTTAAAAAAATTATCATAAAAAAGAATGTCTTATATCTCACAGCAACCATTTGTCATGTCTGCACTTCACTTAGAAAATAATAACAAATGTGTAGTGTCTATAATTTCTTTGCCAATATTGCAATTATTTATGTGTTCATTTCTTGTTAAAAAATAGTTTTCTAAAAATTCCAAGATATTTTATTAAAAAAAACTATACTGTATAACCCCGTCACACCAACTCTCTGCCTATAATAATTTTAGACTCATATGTGACCTCATTTACCAGAAATTACATCATTCAGGTCTCTTTAAGGTGCAGAATATCGCAAATAGCATCATAATTTTTATTAATATAGTTGAGTCCTATTCACTTAGCAACTCAACCCCATCACATTAAAATAGATGGAAAATTATTTTTTTCTCTCAATTTTATTTTAATTCATCAGGATATTCAATATTGCCTTTCATAGCTGCCATATAATGGTATAGTCTCCTACTCTACATGAGGACCAGTGGCCATTTTAAAACAAAAAACCTCAACCCCGTCACACTCAACACTGTCACATTCTCATTAAAAACGTGTGACACGGGTGAGGTTTTCACTTCATTTATGAATAATTTAAATACAAAAAATATAAAATAGTCATGTTTTCTGTAAAGGCATATACTTACCAAAATCATGGCAACTCATAATTTTGTTATGAATATAATGTGTCCTCTTAAACACTAGCGAGCATCCTATGTCAGAAATGGAGTGTTGGAGAAATATATTGACCCAGAAAAAAGAGCACAATATGAGATAAAATTGAAGGCAATGGCTCCCTTCAAACTGGTTAGTCTCCAACCCTGTCACATTTTTTAGGGAAAATAGGGAAGACGATTAAAAATGAAGGCATTTCTTGCTGATTACCACCTGACATATTAAGTGTGGTTTTAGTTAAATGTCTAAATTCCATTTTTTTAATTATTTATAAAAATAAAGAAATCACAAACACACAGTCAATTTTTTAACAGTCCCATAAAATTTGAAATGTTATATAAACGTATAATAAACGTAACATTTTTAGTCTTTAAATTGTAATGAGGGACACGTGAGCATTAGGTAGAGCATTATGTTACATAAACACTTTGTTTTATTACTAGTTACATCTTATATAAGTTTTAAACCTATTCCGTTTGGGTGAAGGATAAAAAGTGTTCAAATAAAAAAAAAAGTCAGAAAAGTTTGGAAAATACGATTTGTTGGGGCTTTGGTATGTGTAATGATGTTGGGTATTTAGAAAAGAAAAAGTAAAAAAAAAAGATCCAAGTTAAAATATTCCCGAAGATAGCCAGGCTATGTGAAATTGGTAACACTTTACAATAAGGTTCATTAGTTACTACATTAGTTAACATTAACAAAGAATGAACAATAATTCTTCAGCCTTTGTTAATCTTTGGTAATGTTAATTTTAACATTTACTAATACTTTATTAAAATCTTGTTAACATTAGTTAATGCACTGTGAACTAACATGAACAACAATGAACAGCTAGATTTGTATTAACTAAGCGTTAACAAATAATAACAAATACAGTAACAAATGGTTAGTTCATGTTAGTTAATGCATTAACTAATGTTTAATAAATGAACCTTATTGTAAAGTGTTACCGTGAAATCAAACGTTTCCCTCAATATTGTTATACTGATCATATAATTTGTAATGGAAAATAATAATTATTTTAACTTTTTGATCTCAAAACATCACTTCTAAACATTAACATCTAAACGAACTGGCTCAATTTAATAGTTAACGTCACTAAATCAACCTTCATACAATTAATTTATACCAAACAAAACTCAATTTTTTGAGTTAAATCAGGTAGAAATAGCTCACTAAGATAAGTACGACTCTTCCCACTGACCCTGAAGTCTATTGCACTGCAGTTTAAGTGTGTATGTGTGTGTGTATCCAGCAGAGGGCGCACTGCAACACTCACTTCTGTTTGTGTGAGACAATCCTACAAGTCAGCAGAAATCCGATCTCTGCTCATCCGTAGGGCAGTCGCATTGATCTGTTATTAATCCACATCGTAGCTCTGACAAACAAATAATAACTGGCCATTTGTGTGCGTGGATCCACAGACGCATAACGTTGAGCATGAACGTTCATTTCGGACTTGCATAGAATTGCATGTGACCTCAGATGTGGAATGATTGTTGGCTAAGCACATAATTGCAGTCTGGCTGTTTGTCTGAGGCACCAGGCATGACCATGTGAGTCTGAACTTTGACCCCCATTCATTTTCCCCTCTTCCTGTGTCTGTGGTTTGTTAGACTGGAGTCTTCCGCGCGGGACAGGGTGGTTTTAGGACACTTCATCTGCGTGTCTGGACCTCGGCTGAACTTGAGGTCCCAGTCCTGAAAACCGTTCCGTGTCAAATTCCTCACATTCGCACGGAGAGGCTTTTTTTAATTCAGATTATCCTGGTTTGTCATAATACACATGAAGTACAGCATCACATCTAGATAATTGTCTGTAGTATTTTATACTTCTCTACCTATAAATTGCTGTTAATGTTCATGGCTGTAGCGCAGCGCCTGTATTTATTGAGTCTGTAGGCAGAAGCAGACCACCCTGCCACAGTCCACTACCTAATGCACACGCAGACAGACATGCCCAAAACCATCGGCTGTCCCGGGACGCTCTGGACTCATGATTAGCCCAGGCTCCTTAGGGACCAACTGTGGGAATGTGACTTTTGTGTGTGTGTGAATAGGATAATAGCTGCATCTGCTTCATTCCTCTGACACACTTAAGATAGGAAGAACTATATATCAGTTTTATGGTTTCTCTTTAAATGCTTTTTATTTTGTTAAAAGAGGACGGATATATGATTTGAAATGAGTAAAATGAGACAATTACTGTTTTTTTTATCACTAACTTGGTGCCTAACCTGAAGAAAGACACACAAATTCATATTAGATATTATATATATATATATATATATATATATATATATATATATATATATATATATATATATATATATATATATATATATATATATATATGCACACAAATATAATATAATCTACACTGTTTTATGAATTAACAAGTTAATTATCTCCTATATATTTTTCTTGAAAAAAAAATGTCACTCTGTTTTTATGAATAATGAGTTACTCTTAATTTTTGAGATAATCAAGTCATTAATACAGAAAAAAACAGAGCAAAAACTTTTTTTCCATTAACAATTTTCTTGTAATTCTGAAATAATTAACTCGTTAATTTGGAAAAACAGAGCAAAAACTTTTTTTTCATGAAAAATTATTCTTGTAATTCTGAGATAATAAACCCATTAATTCAGAAAAACAGAGCAAAAACTTTTTTCCATAAACAATTATCTCGTAATTCTGAGATAATTAACTCGTTAATTCAGAAAAAACAGAGCAAACACTTTTTTCCATGAACAATTATCTCTGTAATTCTGAGATAATTAACTCATTAATTCAGAAAAACAGAGCAAACACTTTTTTCCATGAACAATTATCTCATAATTCTGACATAATTAACTCGTTAATTCAGAAAAACTGAGAAAAACTTTTTTCCATGAACAATTATCTCATAATTCTGAGATAATTAACTCATTAATTCAGAAAAACAGAGCAAAAACTTTTTTCCATGAAACAGTTATCTCATAATTCTGACATAATTAACTCGTTAATTCAGAAAAACTGAGAAAACTTTTTTCCATGAACAATTATCTCATAATTCTGACATAATTAACTCGTTAATTCAGAAAAAAACAGAGCAAAACCTTTTTTCCATGAACAATTATCTCACAATTCTGACATAATTAACTCGTTATTTCAGAAAAAAAGAGCAAAACCTTTTTTCCACAAACAATTATCTCGTAATTCTGACATAATTAACTCACTAATTAAGAAAAACAGAGCAAAACCTTTTTTTCCATTAACAAATATCTCGTAATTCTGGGATAATTAACTTGTTAATTTAGAAAAACTTAGCAAAAACTTTTTCCCATGAACAATTATCACATAATTCTGAGATAATGAACTTGTTATTTCAGAAAAACAGAGCAAAAACTTTTTTCATGAACAATTTTCTCATAATTCTGAGATAATTAACTCGTTAATTCAGAAAAACAGAGTAGATTTCATTTTTTCAAGTGAATCCAATTCGCTTCCATAAAACACAAACTTATGTGATTAATCATGATATATCGAATTTGATAACACTAATATATTCACACTACAGTAATAATAATGATGTATTTTATATAAAATAATTCATTGTATTACATTGTTATTGCATATTACTGTATTACACTAATATAAATAGATAAATAATAATAATAATAATAATAATAATAATCGCACTAAAAAAGAGTATTCCCTTATATATAATAACATAAATAAGAAGAAAATGTTCTGATTTATTAATGAAAGTAGCAATTATGTATCAAAACCAAACCTGAATATGTAAGGTATAATAATAAGCTGCTCACAAAAAAAAAAAAAATCAATAACAGTTTCTGTCGATATTTGATGTGATTAATGTTCATAAAATAATTAAAAAACCTCAATGGTGCTAAGAACAAACATTAATTTGTCACATTTTAAAGGTCTTTTGGCATTAAGTGAACCTGGGTGTGTTTAGGGTCTTTGAGCAATCAAAGAATATGTAACATTTGCTGACATTTTGAAACACTTTATTGTGACACTGACACGCTAATCATGTTTTCAGTGTGGTGCAGAGCAGTTTCGCCACATTGTGTGCACATAAGCCATTTTATCCTTCTCATAACAAGCTCTTATGCCCGAGGGTTTGTCCACTGTAATTGTACGTGCTTTGTGGCTTATGCTGTGTGTGTGCTTGTTCCTACAGTAGATGCCCTTTATAAACAAGCTCTCAGGATTTCACATTAACATTAAACCCAAAATGACTCACCTCTTGCTTTACAAACAACAATGCAGTAAACATCAACACAAATCTACATAACTTAATTGGCCTTTAACTTCAAGATTTGTAATAATATTATGTAATACATATACTTTAAATATTGGGATAGTTTTAGTATGAATATATTATTTTAATGCACAATTCATATTTTGAACTAATTTGAATGTTGTTGTATCCCTTACCCAAAGCTATCACATGACTGCACTGTAAAAAATAATTCGTAAATTTTAACGGTAAAAGACGGTAACATTTTTATATACAATTCATTTTAATAGTAAAAATGCTACAGTGCAAAACTGTTAATTGGTTAACAGAAAGTTACCAAACTATATACGGTAAATAACTGTGGTACATTAAATGTAATTTTACTGTAAAGTACCATTACATTTACAGTTTTAGAAAGTGAAAAAGAATAACTCATTGTATAATTCACAGTGAAAAAAACGTAAATTGACATAAATCCTTACAATTCCCTGTGTGACACTTCACATATTATGAATTTTTGTTGAAAGAACTAAGGTTCCTCTTAATTTTCAATATATATATGTTTTTTTTTGGCTACATTAGGGTTTTATGTTACTGGTTGTTAAATTAATGTTTATTGCATTTGTTTAATTTCATGTGTGTTCCTATGATGGTGTTTAATGTTTGTGTGAATGAGACTGTGCAGCTTCTTTATACTTATGGAAGACTACTTGTGATGAGCTTTGATTGATCATGTGACTCATTGCTGCTGTGATAATTGTTGGTTGTCAGTGTATTACAATGGTACAAAATAGATATTAATACTTCATTTGGGTTGGTAAATTAACATTATATCAAGATAGGGAAAATACCGTTTTATTACTGGTAAATTTAAGATAAGTCTGTAAAACGCTGCTGACCGTAATTCTTTGCTACTCGCAACTTCTTAGCAACCACAGGTTACAGTTTTATTTTAGGCTAAATTTTGGAGGTTAAATTGAAAGTTCAAATCATCATTTAATGGTCAGACTGCATATTAATGACAAAAAATATTCACACACTGTATAATAACAGCATCAATAAGTCATGAAAACATAAGTTTTTGAAATTGCTTTAAATTATCAAAGTACGTTTTACAAGTTATACAAGATTCAACTAACTTTTAGTCCGTTTAATGTCATCTAATGTCAAGTTTCATGTCATTTTAGTTGAAGTGAGAGCATAGTATCAAAGTTGACTGAACTTAAAACTTTAAGACGGCAACTTTTCTCTGTAACAACCGAACACTGAGCAGGACAGCACACTTTCCCACTAATGCCTCTGAGAATGTAATGAGATAAGGAATTCCTCTGAACTGGTGGGACGGGTATTCAGAGTATTTCACTATTCCGAGGTCCGGCCAACTGGCCCGTCCCAGCAGGGAAGAGCCCAGGCAAACTTAGCCTCTCATTTGGCCTGCTGTCCGCGAGCATTTCTGAGTGCAATCTAACGCGGGCCGTTCAGAGACCAGGCGAAGCCAGTTGGGAGGCTTGACCTTCGTGCTGGATGACAGCGACTGTGAGGTCAGAATCACCATTAGTGTCCGGGATCGGAGCTGGGAATGAGGGATTTTCTCCAGCTCATTTTCTGACTGGCACGGAGTGCTTGTAGCAACACTCTCTCATAAACATCATCCTGGCGGCACGATGATTATGTATTTCACTCCGATGCTGTGAGCAGACTTCTCATTTAGAGGATCCCACTAAGACACATGAAAGATTAAAGGAAAAGAGGAACACTGCAAAAAAAATGTATAAAAATGATATTAATAAATTGTCTTGTGACACTGGCTTGCTTGGTCTTTTCCACTTGTTTTTGCCCAAGTGTGTTTAACAATTTTTGAATTCGACTTTTATTGAACCAGGAGAAAACATCACTGAGATTAAAAAAAGAAAAAAAAACCTTTACTGGAGTGTTCAGGCCAAATTGGCAGATGCGCATATAATAAACATATTTTTAAATGACTTTTTTGGTAGTAAAGTTACGGGATTGTGGAAATTTAGGAAAATATAAATGATGCAAACATATCCCCTGTGGTGCAATATTGGTTTTGTGAATGCATTTTTTTAGATGATGCTAAACAGTATCCAAGGGAGGCAACGACACTAATGTAAGGGAGGAGATTGACAGCATTTGACTGATATTGGCAGCGAGGAGCATTTTAAAAACTACTGGTGGGAATGTAAAGGTTTTCTGTGAGAGAAAAAAAGGCTTGGGGGTTTCAGTAGATGGCTGTGTTGTGATTTGAAACAATTTAGAAATGTATTTCTGTGTTTAATGTTGTAATAAAGTAAATAGAGTTTCAAACAGACTGGTAAAGAAACTCTAAGTAAAACAGAAGGTCTTGACTCTCTACTAGCCTCAGCCTCCCAGACCCCACCCACAATCTGGTCACTTAAAGGGACAGAATAATCCCTCAAAGGGATTTCAGCCACGTATTAAAACTGGCCATTTACTCATCCTTACGTCATTCCAATCCATTAAACTTTGGTCAGATCTTCAGCAACAAATTACCCCCTTACCTGTCACCCCCTTTTTCTGAGAATGGGGAACTTAAATGCACTATTCGCACTTAAATGGTTGTAATTCAAGAATGCTTTGGAATATATACAAGGTTGAGGTTGATATCACAAAAATTGAAGTTCCCATGAGATTTTGTTTAGGCGTAGTACCAAAAATAGCCACCGGGTGCCATTGAATTCCATTTAATTTAGTTGTATAGATTCTACCTTAACAAACTAATACATTTCTGTCCAAATATCAATTTTGTCACAAAATCTGGAACCTTGTAGACCCAGACCTTTCTGAAAATATGTGTTTTGTCAAGATTGGAAAAAGGATTTGATCATAAATTACGAAATATAATGATGCCCAAAAGGGGAGGAGCCTGATAAAATAAGTACCGTTTCTATGGTAACGCAATGTTAAATTATAAAACGGTTTTCACAGGATGAATTCTGAGTTTATAAGCTTTCAAATGATACCTAATTTATGATAACTAATAACATATGTGATATAATAAAAAAGGCGATAATAAAATAATATTATATTTTAGAGGATAATTTATATGTATATATATTATAATTTTAATAATTTAATAATATTATACTATACATTTTTTTAAATTACAAATTTTATTGAAAAATACTAGATTATATGTTTTATTATGAACTTTTAGCATAATAACAAAAGATTCTATGATTAAAAGTGGGTGCATCCAATTTTTTTGTGACAAAGGTCAGAACTCCTGTTATGATGCAGATTTTTTGAGGTGCACTCTTGTCATAAATTCATCAGTTACTTCTTCTACATAATATGTAACACAACAGGGATAATATACATTTAGGAGTCTTAGACCTTTCCAAACAATATATATAATTTGTCATAATCTTAGATTAGGATTTAGAGTAAGTATAGTGAGTTAGGGTTGACAGTTAAGGGGTTAAAGTATTTTCAGTGCAAGTTGCAGTTTCTGTCCCTCCAATGAAGGGTGACCAAAACCAAAAAAGATCAAAAAAGGATAATAAAGACATAAAATAACGAGCCCAAACTGATCTCAGGTAAGCTTAAAGTGTATCTGATGACTTTATTTAAAAAATGCAGTTGACGATGCCTTTTGATATAGGCAAAAAATTCCACAAATGGATTAAGATTATAAAACATTTCAAATGTATATGTATCTTTTTGGTAACGCTTCCTTTTACAGTCCAGTTACCCATATAAATACTATGTACTTATTTTAGTAACTACAGTTACTGGGGTAGAAGCTAGTACTAACCCTGAACCTACCCCTAAACCTACCCGTGTTCATGTAGCACCGGACCTTATATTAGCCAGTACTTCTAGGTAATACACTGTAAGTACACTGTACTGTAAAAGCACTGTACTGTAAAAGGAAGCGTCATCCGTACATCTTTTTATTGTTACATTTTCTTTAGCAATTTAAGTACTGAGCTCAATACGTCATCAATCCTCTTTCCAAACACGTTTCTGTCTTACCCTGATACACTGATGGTAAGCCTGATTGTAAGTGTTTACATTTTAGAGAGATGCGTATCTTGCAGGAAATTGCGTACAGAAATCGTCCGCAAGTGATGTCTTGTCATATCTGTAAATAGAGGGGAATCTGTGAACAGAGAAAAGTTGGCTGTGTCTGGTCTGGGAGTAGGAGAGTTGAGTGTGTGTCAGAGTGGCTGCGTGTGTGTGTCTGGTGTGTGTATGGCAGATGTTAGTGTCACAAGAAGTAAGAAAAGTTCAAATGGAGCCGTCAAATCTCCAAAACCAGCCGTTTTAAACAAAAACTGCCTGAACAGAGGAGAGTCTGCTGGGAAGAAAAAAGAGAATCAACATCGACTTGGTTTTTCAGAGATGCAGAGAACTGAGGGATTGGAAAATGTTGTAAAATAGACATGGAGATGATGGTGTTTTCTCTATTACTCAACAGGTGAAGTGTGGTATTTTATTTAACTGACAAGTTGTTATATGTAGTTCATTGTAAAGCATTATTTATTGTGAAGGACAACATTCTACCGTAAAGTCAGATAGACTGAGAAGCACAACCAAAACAATGTTCTTCCGCAAAATGCATGCAGTTTTGTTTTTTAATTAATCTCATTTCTGAATTAGAGTTCAACGTTTTTTCCACACACAATGCATTGTGGTGGAGAAGAACTGCTGGAAAGAAAACAATAGAATGAAACAGAATGCCGAGGTCTTCGACTTACATCTTTAAAAACACCCTGAATAATCATGGCTAGAGACATCCATCTACATATATCAATTCAATAGCACAGATGGAGCACAAGAACGCTTCAACACTCCAACTGCTTCAAATGCAATTATCAGCTAAACTGATTCTGTAACGCATGCAACATATGCTCACGACCTCCTGAGTTTCCGACCTCACACCTTGTACTAACAATACCTCGGACAGATTGTCTTTCTCAACTACAAAATGGATTGCAGTGATGACAGTCCAGTGATAGACTTACACGTTCAAAGATATAGAAACAAACAATACAATGATGTCCATTTTGCTATTTTGTCTGCAGTTAATTATGATTAAGGTAACTTGATTAATTACCCAAAATATAATTAATTAAATGAATAAAGTTATATTAAAAAAAAAACAAATCTGAATCAATAACCGCCAAATGTTTTAACCTCCATTCCAGTATTTTCTGAAGCAGATTATGATATCTAAACAATTCATTGTGAAGTTTTGGTTGGTTGCTCATCAGTCAGGAGTGTGTCAAGTCTTTTGAAACAACACTTCCATCATGGCACTTGAAAGAATCATACAACAGACACTGGACTACTCCTTCATTTAAGACAAGCAATGAAAGTAGATAACAATAGACAAGGAAAGAAAGAAGCGTATTATTTGAAATGTCAATAAAACCGTAAGGAAGCTGGTTATGCCTGCTAGAGTAGTTTGGATGTACTGTAAAGGCTGGGTTTGAAAATTTGCATGTTCATATAAAGTCAATGAGTCAGTCTGCAGTTGTAACGGCCATACATAGGATTCTCTGCTATTTACATTTACTTGACGGAAGGGTTCAATCCAAAAATGAAAATGGAATGTTCCTTATGTTCCGAAACCAATAAAAAGCTTTCGAAAATGTTTGAAAAACTGTTTTAAACTTTCAGTGAGCACTCAGACATAATCTTAACAAAACTTTCAGAAGATTTTTGTTAGCTGGCTTGATTATGACTATATTTGAGTTGAGCTACAGTGGTGTTGAAGATTTCCAGGAAATAAGACTTGAATTTTGCAATTTGATTAAAAATAAAGAGAAGCCATAGTAATTCACATGGGTTGTGAACAACATGAGGTTGAGTAAACGATGACATGACAGAATTTTAAATAAACTGTTCAGGTAAACTGGTACAGGTAAACTGTTCTTTTAATTACTAATACATAGACTTATGAACTCTCTTCAAACATTGTGATAAATTAGCGCAGCAGGTTTTACCTGAGGCGTCTTTGGTGCTAAGAGAGAATGGGATGAAACTGCAAATGAAAGAGAATGCAGACAGCTTAAAGTGGGAAGAAATGTTTTCACAGAAGTTGTGCACATGTTTCTTGCTCCGGCTGACACCCTGAAGAAGCAGTAAACACTCTGGGAGTGTCTGAGCACGTATAGCGTGCCGGTGGCGTTCACGCCCTCCCTGGCAGCCAAAGCAAACCACAATGAGTCGTGTCCTCTGCCACCTTATGACCCCGGTGTCTCGGCCAGAGTCACCATGGAGACGACCTGATGTCTGGTAACAAAAGTTACAATAACAACCAGCATGTCAAAACTCCCCTGGCGAAAGAAGGAAGAGCTCCTCGGGTGCGAAGAAAGAGCAAACGAGCTAAAAAAAATCATTAAGACTAATCCAGCTGTGAGGGTTTGCAGTGACAGTGTATAGTGTTTAAAAATGTTATGCTCTTTCAACAGAATCAGTGCTTACTCATCTACTCCGAGCAAGATTTTAACCCTTTATGTATACACGCACAGCTGTTAATGGCCTACGACCATTACACAACCCCAAAAACCTCACTACCATCCAGGTCATGGCATCAGATGTAACCGGTCCTACTCAACCCGCTCCAAGCGGGATATGAAAACAGCCAGCTCATTACCTCGCTCATATAACTGACGTCTTGGGGACGCTCTTTCCACCATTCGCCAACATATGCCTTTTGAGGGCCCCCTTAAACGTCGGTAGATGACTATTTGATTCCTTAACTCTACCCCAGACCTAAACCTAACCCTAAACCCAACCCGTCAGCTAACTGACGTTAAAGGTAAAGCGTCAGTTGTATGACGGCCCGGGATCGTCATCTACCCGACATTTAAGGGGGCCCTAAAAAGGCGTATATTGACAAATGGTCAAAAGACGTCCCAAGATGTCAGTTATATGACGAATTGGGCATAGACTGTGTTATATGAAATGGGGGTTGCGGCGTGAGGCGGACAAGCTAACAAGGAAGCTAAGGTCCTGTTCGGGTCACGGCACCAAATCTGACCGTTTCCTACTCGACCCCGCTCCATGCGGGATTCAAACCCCAATGTATACATGCACTCTTACTGGCCTACGTCCACACTCCCTCCCCCCAAACCTCACTCCCATCCAGGTCACGGCATTAGATTTAACCGGTGCTACTTGATCGGCTCCAAGCGGGATTCTGAAACGGGTCTCTGGGTGGGAGACGAACTAGGTGAAGATCGGAGCCTCTTGCGGCCACAGACTAACCTGTCCTACTCAACCCATTCTAAGCAGGATTCAAACCCTGATGTATAAATGAATAGCTCTTACTGGCCTATGTCCATTACCCCAATCCCCGGGATAAAACTCAACTCCCATTCAGGTCATGGCACCAAAAGTAATTAGCCCTACCCAACCTGCTCCGAGTGCAATTTGAACCCGGATTGCCGGATGGGAGGCGGATGCGTAACAAGGACGCTAAAAATATCAGTTGCTAGCGTGCCTCTTGAGGCCAATGGAGTGAAGTTTACACACATTGCTCTCACTGTCCTTTGTCCATTACATAGGCAGGAAAACATACTGGACAAGTGGCTAGTATATGACAGGACTACCACATTCACACACGCACTCAAATAGCATAAGCTATGCAGCCATTCCACTCATCCTGCATGTCTTTGCATTGGTAGAATCCAAAGCATCTGGAGGAAACCCACATGAACACAAGGAGGACATGCAAACTCAACACAGACAGGCCTTTGGGATCTTACCTGGGGACCTTCTTGCTGTGAGGCCACAGTTCTGTTTTCATAAATCACACAAAACTGTTTCAACATGTAGCTTTTTTTCTGTCCTGAACCAATACTGTACCAGAATTAACATGGGATGTTTATTGTCCCTGATATGACTTTTATCTGTTTACAAACAAAATAAATGTATATATATATATATATATATATATATATATATATATATATATATATATATATATATATATATATTATTTTTTTTTTATATACTATTTATATACTTTATATTTCCTATTTTCCACAATTAAAGGATGAAGACAAGAACCTAATTTGGACAGTGACTGTTTTCTCATGGGGACATAAAGTCATTTCAACATTTACAGCTGTTATTCTGTGATTTTATTGCCATCCAAAACCACAATGTCAGTGTTTTTGTTAAAAGTAAAAATGATCAGCCGAATTAACAACTGTTTTTCTGTACATGACCTTGGAGAAACACCAAGGTCATGTCTGTAACCTAAACTAATTGCTATTCATATACAATGAATCTTTGAGTTTACAAGAAGGGATCTATCCGAATTACCAGTTTTGAACCACTGCCAACACACTACTATATATGCTTTTTATACGCTATACTGTTTTAAAGATGGACACTTTCATCATTACTGAAATGCGGTAAACTGTAAAAAAATCATGTAAACTTTACAAAATGGGTGGTGGTATGCAATACAATTTTTTAAATATTTATTTTATACATTTATATAAAGTAGGATTTGCACAATCATTTTGCTACTTAAACATTTATGGTTACTATCTGTAAATAAAATTTTGCTTTTACATATTTCTGCTAATATCTACCAGTTTGAGAGCTTAAAATCAGAAAACCATTTCAATCGGATATTTAAATAAAATAATATAAACAGAGTATGTGTAAATAAAGTGTTAGAGAATGCAGTGAACCTTTTGCATTATGAGTGTCAGAGATTGTTACAACGAAATTGTTTCTGCCATGGAATAAAATAATAAAAAATGTAGTTGCTACTTTTTATCTCACATTTCTGACTTTATTTCTCCCAAGTGCGAGTTAATATCTTGTGTTAATATCAAGTGAATTCTGAGTGAATTGCGAAAGTTAAACTAAAACCCTGAATAAAAGTTACTGACATGCTTACTCGTATCACACCTTAAAGCTACCATATGTAAAAATAGTAACTTTGTTGATGTTTGATTATACTTTAACACTAATTAGAAGTTTTTCTTACTTATATTTTGGTGTATTTACTTTTTGTTGAGTTTCTACTTATGGGTCTGCATAGCCTGCAGTAATTGTTTGGTTGTTCATAAGAGTAAGTACTATTCTTGTCAACTTAGAAGTAATGCAGTTATTGGAAGGTGATAAAATTTGTAATCATTTGAAATTCGACAAGTGTAAATTCACAGGGGGTGTCCTCGCTTCTGTTGTACACGGTATATATAAACGTTGTCACTGATGCTACAAGTGCTACGGGCTTTTCATTTACTTGATTGGCAAGGGAACAGTTTTCTCACTGTTTTTATCTGCTAGCCTATCCACCATCATGGTTTATCATTACAATGTCGGGGATACCTTAGCAGTCGAATACCATCTCTGTCCTGAAAGGCGCACTAGAGAAATAACCTTCCTACCATCAGTAATTAGTCATAAAATGCTGCCAGCCAGCTGCCTTAAATGCCAACAGAGATCTAATTTTCCCAATGTTCTCTGCCAAGTAGTTTCGAATGATTGCACACCTGATGAATTTACAACTATATGAACAACCTGTTGGTCTGTTCGAGAATCACAAATATTCACAGAAATACCCATTAGCAAAGATCCCATATGGGTCAAATTCTAGGATCTAGCCATTGTGTGTTATAAGATCAAGTGATTAACCTTTTCACAAACATGCACCTGTGAAAGATCAAAGGAGATAACAGCCTTGTTTTTAAGAGCAGCTTTTTGAGTAATTAGAATAATAAATGATAATGCAGGCACGAATATGGGCTCAAATGATCTATTTAACAACTCTTGCAGTTATAGCACACTCCACCCTAAAATCCACCTCGCAGCCGAACACCATCTCAGATGTCTCTCGGCTTGTATTCAAGCACTGGTGTATCTATAGGTGAGGAGTTGAAATTTCAGCTGCAAATATCTTTCCATTAGTCTCTTGAGGTGCTGACGGTGTCTCCCGTTGCTCCAAAGACAATTCAGCCATATGGGCCATTATGCAAGAGCAACAGATCTGATGTTACAAATTTTCTGCCATTGGGTGGCATTTCACAAAAAGATAAACTGACGTCTGTCCGTACGTGATCTCATCATATCTATTTTTGTCCTTGTTTTTAGGCATTGCATTTGATTCATGCAGTATGATGTCAGGCATGTTTCTCATCATTGTCCTACCTCAAATGTGTGTGTGTGTTTTTTTTTTTTTTATTACTTGATGCGATAGTAAGCCAAATTAATTAAAATTATTAAATAAGTATTGCTATAGTTTTCATTATAATTCTGTAAATGAGTCTTTGAAGTCAATAACTGTATATCCATTCACTTGTCAAATGTTAGCACACTAACCAACAACCCTGATAAATAGTTAAACACTATTTATACTGAAATATCAATGTACTTGTGCTTGAAATTTGTCAACATGGAAGACATTGTGAGTTATTTCTACCTGTTTTTACCCGCAAAGATTTGCTAGCATATCTTAATTGTAATAAAAATGAATTCAGTCACAGTAAATACAGGCTGTCTATCATTTGATCAAATGTAATATGTAAAAAATTTCATTGAATTAAATATCAAGGTGAGGAAAGGAGAGGTGGATCTTGGTGCAGCTTTTTACTATAACAAAAATTATAATGAAGAAAAAGGTACGTTTACACAACAAATATATGCTTAAAACAGAAAGGTTTTTCTATTAAGTTTTCCGCGTACAGATGACACCATTGTCAAATGATCCCCATTCACACGGATCCATGAAAACTACTAAAAAATCCTGTATTCTGCTGCCAGGCCATTAGAGGAAGAGTCCATGGAGGAGCCTGCAATGGGAAAGAGAGACGCTGGAGGGAGGAGCCAGAGTGTGACCCAGAGCAGAGCCATTAGGGCGACTGAGGCCAAGCTGTGAGATGTGGACACCCAGATGGAGCTGAGGAGACACAAACCTGGGGTAACACCGTAGGCCTGGAGGGCCTTGAAGGAGCTCTAGGCTCGCTAGACCATGGTGGAGCCTGTGGGAGTGACGTCAGTGGTGAAATCGGAGTGAAGGAGGGGCCCGACTGAGCCAGAGGGGTGGAGGCTTGAGGCAAGGTTGAGAGACCTAGAGACCTAGACCTAGGTGAAGCCAGGGTGATGATTGACCAATGTATGAGGGAGCCAGACCGGTGGAGCCTGAGGGATGAGGGACCACGGTGAGAGCCTGAGGGATGAATGAGACCGGTGGAGCCTGAGAGATGACGGACCACGGTGGAGCCTGAGAGATGAGGGAGTCCGGTGGAGCCTGAGAGATGATGGACCACGGTAGAGCCTGATGGATGACGGACCACGGTGGAGCCTGAGGGATGAGGGAGACCGGTGGAGCCTGAGAGATGGCGGACCACGGTGGAGCCTGAGAGATGAGGGAGTCCCGGTGGAGCCTGAGAGATGATGGACCACGGTGGAGCCTGATGGATGACAGACCACGGTGGAGCCTGAGGGATGAGGGACCACGCTGGAGCCTGAGAGATGACAGACCACGGTGGAGCCTGAAGGATGAGAGAGACCAGGGGAGCCTGATGGATGAGGGACCATGGTGGAGCCTGAGGGATGAGGGAGACTGGTGGAGCCTGAGAGATGAGAGACCACGGTGGAGCCTGAGGGATGAGGGAGACGGGTGGAGCCTGAGAGATGACAAACCACGGTGGAGCCTGAGGGATGACAGACCATGGTGGAGCCTGAGGGATGAGGGACCACAATGGAGCCTGAGAGATGACAGACCATTGTGGAGCCTGAGGGATGAGTGACCACGGTGGAGCCTGAGGGATGAGAGAGACCAGTGGAGCCTGAGGGATGAGTGACCATGGTGGAACCTGAGGATTGAGAGAGACCAGTGGAGCCTGAGGGATGAGAGACAACAGTGGAGCCTGAGGGATGAGGGACCACGGTGGAGCCTGAGGGATGCGGGAGACCAGGTGGAGCCTGAGGGAAGCGGGGAGACCGGTGGAGCCTGAGGAATGACGTACCATGGTGGAACCTGAGGGATGAGGGAGACCGGTGGAGCCTGAGGGATGAGTGACCACGGTGGAGCCTGAGGGATGAGAGAGACCAGTGGAGCCTGAGGGATGAGTGACCATGGTGGAACCTGAGGAATGAGAGAGACCAGTGGAGCCTGAGGGATGAGAGACAACAGTGGAGCCTGAGGGATGAGGGACCACGGTGGAGCCTGAGGGATGCGGGAGACCAGTGGAGCCTGAGGGAAGCGGGAGACCGGTGGAGCCTGAGGAATGACGTACCATGGTGGAACCTGAGGGATGAGGGAGACCGGGTGGAGCCTGAGGGATGAGTGACCACGGTGGAGCCTGAGGGATGAGAGAGACCAGTGGAGCCTGAGGGATGAGGGACCATGGTGGAGCCTTAGGGCAGGGCTCGAGACTAACGGCGTCCTATCGTCCTGGGGACGATGGAAAATGTGTTTAGGACGAACAGAAATATTCTCCAGGACGCCTACAGGACGAAAGACATTTTGTATGTATGTTCACAGGGCTCGAATTTCGGAGCGGGTGTTGCGCATAATTATAATCATTCCCGCAGGTCTATTTATAATGTGGGATATTCCCGCAATCCACACAGAATATAAAATCAAATCATTCTTTTAATAACTATGTGCCAGACGCAATTTCACAAACAGCGTGAGTGTTCAGCGGTGCCGCGTCTTCTCTTCTCTCAAAATGTGTTGGCCAAGGCAAGCATCAAGCGATGCCGCGATAATACACACTCGCGTTCAGGAGTCGGGACATGACGGAATATTCACAGCACAGTCGGGCCAGCAGTGCATCGTGAATGAAGTTGACCATTTGCACGTCTTTTTAGTCTTACCAGTTTAAACATTAAAGCGATTTTAAACTAATCAGTGCTCGTGCGCTCTCTGGGATGATTTTCTGCGCGCATTCATAGAAAATCCGCCTCAAGAACAGCTGGCCAGTAACAAAAGTTATTTTTCACGGATTATATTGCTTTAACACGCAAAACTGCGTCTATTTCGGTCTTTGTGAGTATAATAGTCTAAACATAGTACGTTTTGTCTTTAATAAGCATAAAACGCATGCCAGTGTAATGAACACAGGATCCGTGCTCTAGCTCTTAAAGTGACAGCAAACAGTATGTGTCGGTCATTAATTTTGTCGTCAAAACAATAAAAGAGAGCTTTAAGTTAAAGTAATCAGGATTAATAGCCTATGTATTTAATTTATTCAGGACTAAAATACTACCCAGTGTTATTTTCCATTTGATTTCTTTATTCAGTTTCTGTCTATGAATAATAGTGTTAGACCTATTCAAAAACTTTTCTCTTTATTTGTATCTTTATTCTATTGTTTTTATTTGTGCAACTTTTTTCAATTTTATTGAACAATTTAAATCAAGCTTCGTGTTGTGTAAGTTCTTAACAACATTACCCCATTGTAAAAATGCAATGAGCGCAAACATTCAGGCAAGATAAATAATAATTTTGTTTGGCAAAAATTAAGGTATTTTTTTTAAGTCACAGTAGTTAAATCTGTATCTGTATTGCATGTTCAAACTTTAAAATCATTCATATTATCTGGATAATAGATTTTTTCTCTGGAAGTATGTAGGTTTGGAAATTTTAGAGAAATTCTAAATTAATGCATTACAATTTTACTAAACCCATTATATTTTAGTCATCTGAATTGTTTTAGTAAACTAACAGCTATGGATGATAATAACAAAGTACAGAAACAACATTTTTAATTTGGGACGGTTGACATTCACTTTAGGACGGTTCAAATTGTTTTTTAGGACGGTTCCAGGACGGAGGTGAAAAAAGTTAGTCTGGAGCCCTGCCTTAGGGATGAGGAGACCAGCGGAGCCTGAGGGATGAGGGACCACGGTGGAGCCTGAGGGATGAGGGAGACCAGTGGAGCCTGAGGGATGACATTCCACGGTGGGCTGAGGTGTAGTTCGGGGCTCAGAGGCCTAGGAGGAGCTCAGGGGATCGACACACCAGGGCAGAGCTAGAGACCAAGAAGACCAAGGTGGATCTGAGCAGTTGAACGGAGCCACAAAAAGGGATCTAGTGGATGCAGGGCAGAGGAACAGAAAGGTGTTTGCTGAGGGAGAAGGGAGTGCAAGGCGAGACCATACAATTATAATAAAGGAAAAAAAAACACAGGCAGAAAACAAAAACAGTGAGAAAAGAAACTCAACAACTTTGCACACATTACAAGACAATACTGAACAAAGAACTGAAATAAACTTTGGGCTACACAAAATATAGAGCAACTCAACAACAAACAGGTGATAAACATAATCAGCAACTATGGTAGCAAATGAGTGGAAACATGGGGAAATTAAACAGGAACAGAACACATGATAACAAGGTGATACAAATCAAACATACAAATTAACATCATCGGCCACTGCGTCTTTTCTGTCATCTCACACCCTGAGCACTGTGTTTTAAAGTTAAACTTTTCACATTCACTTTCATTCCAGAGCCCTTCATCTAGTGCTTTTGTGTAAACGTATGTAAATGTGTAAACATACGTAATCCGTCTGTTGTTGGTGTGTGTGCTTGGCCTATAACAATAGCTATTATTTAAAATTAATTTAGATGTTACAACACTAGGTTACCTGACAAAACATTCCTTCAGTGTCATTTCAGGGGTTAGGATTTAGGGTATGGTACAATAATCATACATTATGTAACGCTTTTAAAATGTTTTTCATTGTTTACTCAGCAATGCTGTATCAAACCATTCTTCTTTTTTTAACTATGAAGTGTAAACAGGGTTCTAACAAAGTTCGAAATAACCTTTCAGAAGAGGGCTTAAGGCTCGAAGGGAAACCCATCCTACTTCGGCTTATTATTAGTGAGGTGGATCTTGAAATTTGAACTAATCATTTCCTTTCCCAGCTTTGTACAGAGACAGGTACCGTTTGAAAGGAATGCCGGAGTAGGTTACGCCCTGTTGAACTGATTAGGTACAACAGGTTGTTGTGTGCTGGCAAATACACAATGACTGCAAAGATTTCTATCTGGACTTCGACTGAAATTTAAATACATGTACAATATGGGCAGATTTTTTGATTAGATCATCTTCAGACAAGATAGCACTTTATATACTCACACGCAAACAGCCTACACATGTGAAATATGTAGACAGAGCTCTGTCTTGGTATGCGCTGAAATGCTGACAGTTCTTGAGAGACGTAAGCTTTAGTCACCAGCATTTCAATTTCAACATACCTGCTGTTTTGTTTAGTTAGAACAGCATCAGGGTAATTACTGCTGTCTGTTAATATCTCCACAACAAGAGAGATGACACTTTAGCTAACACTCCATGGTCCACTTTACATTGTACTAAAATCTGAAAATTGTGTTTTGTGTTTTTTGTATTTGTGATTCGGTGGCTCTGAATTGTCAATTCCCCTCTTAAAATGCTTGCTACGGATGCAAAAAATGCAGAAAATCTAACCGATTCTATTTATTTTTAATGACAGATGAAATTTTTCAGAGTCAATGTGTAAACATGATTGACACAGGTGTAGAAAACTTTTCTTTCCTGAGTTGCTTACTTTTCAACAAGGAAAGAAAAGTTTTTTACACAGGTCATATTTATTTTTTAACGTGGAAAAATTGGACTCAAAAATTTGGACTCAGTGTGCAAGGACTTTAACTACATCATGTTACTAAACATCATGTTACACTAAACAGTTACATTAAGCTAGTAGAATGTCAAAGTTGCATGTAACTTTGACATTTTACTAGCTTAATGTAACTGTTTAGTAACATTTGCCCTGATTAAACGATTCATGTAAATACCTAAACTCTGAGTAGGGTTCATGTAAATACCTAAACTCTGTAGGGTTTAGGCCTGATTTAGTACATTTAAAAAATAGGAGTGTGTCTAAAACAACCTGCAATGTTGAAAAATACAAATATATATATATATATATATATATATATATATATATATATATATATATATATATATATATACGTTTAACAAAACAATGACAAAACATAAAGACAGTTCGCCAGAAAACAGGTTGCTAACAAAGAAGAGATGAAGCAACCCAACAGGTTTAGGCATCAGACGGGATTCCCCATGATGGGTTTGGCTGCAGGGTCAAAAGGCCATATTTGTCACGAAAGTCAAACACGTGCAGTATATAAACACACCAGGCACTGATGTTTTTGATGTTTGGTGCTGAAACATGCTTAATTAAAGATTCAAGAATCACAAGGGAATGAAAATAAAACGTGGAAAGATAGATTATAGTGCTCTACTGTCTGAAACTTCCCCACAATTACTCAATCCTATGGATTTTGTGACATGTGTTATGGAAACACAACAGTAACAATCAAAGCAATGCTCAGATGTTTACAAGACAATTTACAGAAAATCCCCTTAGCCGGAACAGAGAATAAAAGAAATGCAAAAAGCATTTTACACACAAGTGGCGGTTCACTGTAATGTCACAAATACACCCACTCAGAAGCCGTTTTACTTATTATTGTACTTTTCTGACACCTGAAAGATATTGTTTAGATCAATGGATCATGGAAAAAAATAATAATATGAAAATAAATGTTATGATGTTATTTATTACATCAAGGTGCATCAATTTTTGGTCAAGGTGTTGTATTGACAATGCAAGAGTTCAGGAGTCTGTAAGGTAAGACTTGAATGAGTTAAAGGTCTGGACTCAAAAGAGACATTTTCATGTGTGAAAATGATTCTTCATGCTCCTCCCAATCATTTCTTTCACAATCTGAGCCTGATTAACCTTGACATCGTCATCCTGGAATATGGCCATGATGTGTCTTGTTGCGATGGTTGAAATAAAAAGCTACACACTCCATCAATTAGGGTTAGAAGAGCTGTTTTCAAACACTGACCTAAACATTGACCTAAAACCAAAAGGCGCTGAGATCTTGACCTCACGTGTTATGAGATGACAACTCAGGAAGAGCACCTGCGTTCATGTTCGACGAGGAGGAATTTAAAGTATGCAGTGATTCCCTTAAACGCTGAAAACGGTTTAAGAGCAATAACTTCTGACAGGCCTTGAGAAGTTTTGACATGATACGTGACATGATGCCTGTTCAGTGAAATCTCATGAAGGGATTCCTATGGCTCAGGTGTCTCCTTCAATGTAAATCTACAGGATTTTCCCCCTCACTGTACATACGTGTACGTGTTAATAAAATCAAGTGGAAATTTTGATTTTGTCGTATGCAAATATCTTAATTGGACTTGAAATAGCGAGTAAGCTAATCATTGAATTGGACTGCATTAAAAACAATCTTGACTCAAGAGAATGATTTATTGCTTAATTGCTTATTATGACGTGTGTTATACATGTACATTTTAGAAAGCTTTTTTTTTAGTAATGGGGGTTTGTGTCTTGGAGGTGAACTGCATACCAGAAACAAAATACAGATGAAGAGTGTCATATTTATGGCATTTTTAGGTGCGCCGCTACAGGCTAGCAAGAGAAGCCTTGAGTTTATGTGTTCTGATAACCCAGTTCTACCAGAAAGACTCTACTTTACCATCTTAAGACTTTACCATTTATTAACAGCCCAGCAAGCAATATATGATATAAAGTTCTTTGGCGTAGGCCCGTCCATAGCTCGCAACCAAAGGCTCTGGACTCTGCATTTCCTGCCTGAAAATGAAGGCAGGGGTGCAGCCGACCGCCTATGAGGTATGGGAAGGGACCATCCTGGTGGTGGTGAGGGAGGTTGGAGGGGAAGGGACCATCCTGGTTGTGGTTGTGGTAGTGGTGGTTGGAGGGGAGGGGTTGGGACCATCTTGGTGGTGGTGGGGAAGGGACCATCTTGGTGGTGGTTGGAGGGGACCATCCTGGTGGTGGCGGTGGTGAGGGAGGTTGGAGGGGAAGGGACCATCCTGGTGGCGGTGGTGGTTGGATGGGAGGGGGAGGGGGAGGGACCATCTTGGTGGTGGTGGTGAGGGAGGTTAGAGGGGAAGGGACCATCCTGGTGGTGGTGGGAAGGGGAAGGGATCATCTTGGTGGTGGTGGGGAAGGGACCATCCTGGTGGTGGTGGTGGGGGAGGAGAAGGGACCATCTTGGTAGTGGTGATGGTGGTGGTGGGGGAGGTTGGAGGGAAAGGGACCATCATGGTGGTGGTGGTGGTTGGAGGGGAGGGGAAGGGACCATCTTGGTTGTGATGGTGGTGGTGGTGGTGGTGGTGGTGGAGGGGAAGGGACCATCCTAGTGGTGGTGGTGGTTGTGGTGGGGGAGGTTGGAGGGGAAGAACCATCATAGAGGTGGAGGTGGAGATGAAGAACCATCATGGAGGTGGTGTGGAGGATGGAGCTGAATGGAAGCGTCAGCATCTGCAAACTCAGACATAAGTAACACGATTGGATAGATGAGAAGGTAATACGTGATGTAAGAATTGAGTCTTCCTGGCAGAACTTATGCTAAAGCTTTAATTTCACTCTAATGAGAGTGTGTAACCCTGGTACTTTACTAAGTTTATTCTCACCAAGTCAAACAAGTATGTCTCTTTATATTTGCAAATGCAATAGTCAATGTTTATATGGAAATAAAAACCTGAATAAACCCTATAAGCTTTTAAACTTTTTTATTTATTTAAACTTTTCCAATAGACCTTATTCAGAGCAGTGCCATGACAGGTTTGTGAGGGATAGACTTACCGTGTTTCCAATGGCATATGCTGTAAAAAGCTGAATAAAGCTCCTAGATTACTTACAATTTTCCACAGCTTACATTGTCGGGAGTTTTTTGTCATCTGAAATTTCTTGGAAAGATATTTTTCCAGTGTTTCATAAGCAGAACAATCCGAAAACACATTAAATAACAGTACAGCCCATTGAAGAGATGAATGACTATACCTCACAGCCTCGCTTTCATTCTCATTCAAAGATGGCGCTGCCGTGAATGTTATGCTATGTAATCGGACATACTCTTTTGCCATTCTGGTTGTCACATATGTATTAGGGAAGTATTCCATTTTGGATGCAGAAAACAATTTATTTATTGTAAAAATGTCAATAGCCGAACCAAAAGTGGTCCACATGACGATGTGTTGCAGTCATAGCCCTACTCTGCTGGTATGTTCCTCTGCAGATGAAGCAGACGAGAGCAAATGAGCGTTTGATATCACTGCCGTTGAATGTGTCGTAAAGCTTTGGTGGTAATTTTTAAATTTAACGTTTGCAGTCGCTTTTGAGAATGGAGATGAAGATCGCTGAATAAAGGCTCGAAATTGGGTCTGTTTCCCGAACTCGTATGGATTCTAAAGATTTGTATTACATATGAATAAAATGCTTTTTTTTTAAAATTGATTACTTTTAGTGTTGCATTTTGCTATATTTAATGGTTCTAAAGTCATTCTAAAAACGGTTCTAAAAACATACTGAGAATACACCTTTTGTCTCACTGAAAAAAAAGTGAATGTTGCATATTAAAAAATAAAGTGTTAGCTGAGTTCAAGCAGACAGACTAACACTCTTGATGGGAGTTAGTTGACATGTAGTTGAAAAAGGTATATTATAGTCAGTTGAATGTCAAATGTGGATTAAATCGAAATAAAGAAATATTGGACAATTGAGTAAAGCTAAGCTGCTTCAGCTGTTCATCTTGAAATATTACAAACAACATAAAAGCGATTCTTAAGTTATTTGATAAAAATCAGTAAGGCTTTGACCATGACCTGGACATTCTTTTATTATACTGTACTATAATAAATTAGAATTAATACAATTATACCAAATGGTCTTTTACTTGTTAAAAAGTCTAAACTATCAATCAGACGGCAGAAGGAATGTAGTAGATTGTGTGCAACATGTTATTTCAGCAAAGTTTTGATCACATTGGTAATTTAGCGGCCCTAATGTTAGTATCAATTATGATATAGTAGTTTTATAGCACGGGTTCCAGATAACTTGATTAGATTATTCAAGTGTTTCATTTTCATTTTTGGGTGAACTATCCCTTTAACACCATGCTCTACGTTGTATTTGCACTATATTTACATTTCTTCATACTTCCGCTTTGATGTCTTGACTTGGGTCGCTTGCTATTTGTTTGGCAGTTATTTTCAGATCGGGCCTACGTAGATCACACTGAGAATGCTATGTTTTGCTACTACACAGAAAGTGACGTCACAGGAATGACATTGGGTCAGAGAAAGGAAGTGCTTTCATCTGAACCGCCCCGCCAATGTGTACCATTTCCTCCATTGTTCAGGATGGGGCACCAGCCTTCTCCCAGATCATCTGAGTCCTGCTTTTTTGTGTGTGTTACAAAATATTCACTCAGGTTAACTGGCTTTTTCTCGCATCTTAACAGTCGGTTGAATGTATGTTGAATACGGGACATCAGTTCAGGACGTATGCAGCAACATTAAGGTCAAAGGGAAGAGGTTTCTGAGGTAAGTGTGCATCATGGAGATGAAACTTCCTTCCCCTTCTCGCAAGCCTGTTCGTATGGCCTTCCTCTGGTCTCGTCACCCCTGGGTTGTGGGTCAAACTCACACCAAAGACCCCCTGGAGAGAAAGACTCCTTGTCTGAGGGACCAGAATAGAAAGCTCCCTCGTCCCACAAGCTCCCCCCCTCGTCCACGAATACAAAAACTTGATGAGGAAAGGAAAACATCCTCTACTGGCCAGCACTACTGCCAGCTCCCAGACAGGTTAAAGCCAGGCCACAGGACAGGCTCTTTGACTGAACTTCCTTGTCGAATAATAACACAGAGGTGACTCAGGGGAGCCCCGTTTATTACTTGCTCCACAGATGCTGTGGAGGATCTGGACTTTTAACATAAAAGTCCAGATCCTCCACAATTTGAGGATTTTAAATGAAAGGAATTTACACAGAAATAGAGCTACATCCGAGATTGTTCAAATACAAGGCACCTGTTATTTAGATATTATAGCGTCGCTGCCCGATGAAACTCACGTATGTCCAAAACGGTTACTTTTCAGGAAGTGAAAAAAACATGTAATTTCAAAAGCAGCTGAACGTAGCGTTGTCATGCTTGGCACAACATCTTTAAATGTAACCATATTCTTGCCAGTGTCATGATATAATCCATATTTGACCCAAAATCGAGTTTAAATGGACATGCATGCATATTGTATAGTAACGGTGGTCGATACGCGTTCTTCCCATCATTAATTAGAATGACCAAATCGCGTTTCATATTGACAGATGAATAGGCTACGCTCAGTTTATTAAATACGCTCGGTTTATTAAATATCTCTTGCAAACTATGAAGAGACAATGAATCAATACACTGGCATGGATGGCGATGCTAGACTGATACTTTATTTACACAATCCTACCGTAATTTTGTCGGAAATGAGCTGCATTTTATTACAGATATGAGCTGCATTTTATCATCAGCTAATTTCAATATCAAAGAAATACATCAATAAGAGAGTGTGGCAACAGCCTGCCCTGTAATATCACTTCGTTTCTTTACTTGAAGATGATTGTGTGATTGTGAAGATGATTGTTTCTGTGACTTACTTTCACTTTTGAAGCAGCTGCTCATCTGCGGTGATGTGTGTCGCAGTACGCGCCGTCATATCTGACTATAACGTGTCATAGCCAATATAACACGCTCTCACTCGTTTATTTTTTTTTAGCATTTTTGGGAGGAGTAAAATATACATATGTGGTTCAACCAGATTGCGTTTACACCTAGTAAAGATCCGAACACAATGCGAGCCAGACTAACGTTACCTCCAGATGGTCAGGCAGATCCGATTACAATCCGATCACGACGTATTTATACCTTGCATTAACATGTCTTTTTTATTATCCGGATAACTTATCTGGATACAGATCGCATTATAATACCAGGTGTAGGGGTCTCAGAGACTAGACCGGCGAGAACTTCACGAGACCGCGAGATGCCTCCACAGGGCGGGGAGATACCATACTGTCTATGGGAGATACGCTGCGTGATTGACAGCTTTGACAGCAAATGGAAATACGTGGAAATCAGATGACATGATTTCACAACTTTTCATTGGTCATTTAGATAATGTGACGCATGCTGTATACGGAAATGAACCTGGACATTCTATCCGTGAAAAAATCTCAAAATCGTCAAAATGGACATACGCGGTTTTCATCGGACAGCGACGATAGGCTATATTAGATCTCATATTTAGGTTACACTTATTTTGATGGCCCCTTTAAAACATTCTGTTGACTCTAAGTAGGTTGCACTAATGTCACCAAACTTTCATGAGTATTAGTTGAGTATTAGTAGTGTGTTAAGATCCTTGCACACTGAGTGAGAAATTTTCACACATAAAAATAAAAATACGACTTCACGTATTGGGTCAATTCGTGTTCACACATTGCCGAAACTTTCAGTCCGTCAAAATAAAAAAAAATTGGATTCTGTACGGCATTTAGGCAAAATTTAGGCATTTTTCGCATCCATGGAAATCATTTTGAGAGGTGTTTTGACAAATCGTTCCCCTTGGAATTATAAGGTTCTATCTGCGTTCTGAGCAGTTTTGAGATATTGAGCTTCAAAGGTTTTGCATTCCATAAAGGAATATGTGTAAAGGAACAAGTTTCTTTCAAACATAAAAATAACAGGGACCCTAAATGTACAAAACACATCACATAATGTAAATAAATTGTCACAGAATAATAATATGTGAATAACTCAATTTTGACAAAAATGTCAGATAGAACCTTATAATTCCAAGGGGACGAAATCAGAGCCATCATACTAGCTAACGCCAATCTGTTCAATACATGGAAATTGTTTGTCTTATTGCTGGTTTTTAAAGGGGTGTTTTATTGCTTTTTTTTCTTTGCATGATTGTGTTTATGGGGTGCAATATAACATGTATTCGTGGTTTTTCTTTATTAAAAGGTCTTATTTTTCATAAATTTTACCTTTATTGTAAGCCGCGTTCTCCTCTGTCCTCTGAACGACTGGTTGACTTCCTGAGTCTATGAAAACACTCCCTCAGAAACAGGCAGTGGGCTCAGATTGGTTACTTTGGGCCGGTCTGTTGTGATTGGCTAAACTGTAGCTCTCGTTGTCTGGAAAGTTAACGCCCATTACCTTTACCGGGCGAAACGTGCATGTGCTCCGGTCCAATGCAGAGCCGCTCTGGTCCAATGTACAGTAAATAATGGTGTCGATACTGCAGTATCATAGCCAGATTCAGACCCATAAAGCGGCGATGAAGAGAGTCAAGCAGAACCTCCCTCTTAAAAAACGTTTCTGAATGGTGATTTGCCTATATTTTTTTAACTTTATACACATTTGTTGGCTACTAACGTTACATACACAAACAGAGTCGGCAATGGTTTACGTTCTTGATCAAATCGAAAATAACGTCATAAAGTATATATATATATATATATACACATGAAAAATATATTTAAAACATTAGTACTTATACAAAATTCAGGTCCATAATGTTTGTACGCGTTTGTCGTAGACACAAAATAGCATAACTAGTAGCCTAGTGGCTATAAAGCCAGCGCTGACATTTGATAAAACTAAAACACAAGGCTACGTGTGAAATTATACATGCAAATACATTTAAAATGATTAAGTCTTAGCCTACTTACAGGTTGTGGCCCAACAACTGCTGCCTCTGCTTTTAAAGTTGGAACTGCTTCATGTTTTAGTAACAGTTTCTTGTTGAATCCGGTGTTGAATTTGTGGAGATTCTGGAAGCTGTCTTTCATAAATGCGCAGCACAGAGAGCTAACGTTAGATTACGATCGTCATTTTCAGGAACATAATCAAACATAAATTGTATCCATTGTTGACGAAGTGCAGCGTCCGTGGGAAGCTCGAACACAGAAGACCTGACAGCTGGTGAACACAACACACTCGGCGAGCCGCATAAATATGGCCATGCCCTTTTTTGTATTTTCCAGAGGGAGGGCTTGATGTAAATGTATGGGTTAGTGACGTCTAAAACCCAGCTGTAGTCCCATTAGAGTTGTTTAGGCATTAAACTTCCTGATTTTTAAATATAAAAATATATCTCTGCTTACACTGAACTTTCAGCGCTGCAACTTTGCAGATACTATTCATGCACCAATAGCAACATTACACACTATTTAAAATGAAAAAAGTGAAATCGCAATCAACCCGCCCCCCTTAATATGTGCTAGCAAAGCATCAAACTTGAGCCACTGACATCCTGAAGTAAACTTTGTATCTTTCGAGATAATCCCGCAACGAACTCTCCTTCCTCTCTATGCAGCTCAGGATTGGATAGACCCAATATTTCATCTTTGTTTTTCACTTTTTGACAAGAGAGAGGACAACAAAATCATTTCAGAAAATCAGACTCCATTTTGTACTGTTTTGCAAATTTTTCACAACTGATTAATTAATATGCATCAGACTCAGTGTGTAAGGTTTCTGTGGGCATGACCAATTATTATGATGTCAAATGCGAAAAAACACATTCGAAAAATCGTCCTTGGTGTGCAAGGACCTTTAGGGGTTGAGGGTTAGAGTTAGTAGAATAAGGGGATTCGGATTAGAAAAATAAGTTGACATGTACTTGCAAAGTTGCTTTTATAGTCACTAGAATGCCTAAAAGGGACCATCAAAATGTTATAAATGTAATATGTTATATGTTATAACGTGTTAGCCAAATTTATACCATTCATTCCAATTTCCGCCACAAAAAAACATGATTTTGTAAATCATAATTCGAAATTGAAATATTAGGTAACAATTTTTACAACAAGGGCAATTTTTACAACAAGAACCATTTAAAAAGTATTTGTATGGACCTATGGATTAATTTGTTCAATTTGCACTCTGAAAATGAAATTTGAACAGATTCAAATAAGCCCTCAAAATATCTTGACTAGTAATGCAAACAAGTTTTTTTTTTTAATGGTATTGTCTTCATCCCCATAACTAACTGGTCTTTTGTGGTGTTGGCTTTTTCCAGGCCGGCTGCTCTGTGCGTGAGACGACTGTTTGCCATAGCTTTGTTTTTGTTTCTTTAGTCTTGTCACTGAAAGTATGTGTTGTCAGACAGCGCTCCTTTCTACCCGCTGAATCCTTTTGGCAGGTGTTTCAAAGCCGGTTTCATCTCGCATACAATCTCAATGTGAAGATAATAGCTGGCCAAACATTCAGTCTCTTTTCAATACAGGCCGGGAATGTAAAAGCCCTTTCTACGTCATCATGACTCGTCCTTATTTTCCCCGTCTGCTGTGTATGTGTTTGCAAAAGCTCGCAGGAAGAGGAAGTGTCTTGAGTTAAGAGAGCGTCACACACCTGCTCATCAAACATATTTTCTGATCTGTCGAACGAGATACGGGCAAGAACTGAACTCTTTCTAGCGTTCATTCAAAGTCCTGTCATCAGGGTGTTGCTGCAGAGCCTCATTTTTGAAATGACTGCAGATGTTTATATAAAAAGTGATTTGTACCGTTCATCTGATAGCTGTTATCTGACGGCAAGTGGAATGATTGGTGAAATGAAGTGGAACGAGCTCTCACGCACCTCATTAGCAATGGGAAAATGATTACTCACACCTGAGAGGTGGGATTAAATCAACAAACATTTGTGGAGTAGTGGAACAAAAAAAAATTATATTTATCTCTGTAAATAAACGTATACAAACGTATACAAAATGCAGGCAGTTTTAACATAATTGTATATCACTGATTATCTTCTAAATTATAACAATGATTATTATCAGCAATGTACAGTTTTTTAAGAAGCTAAATTAATTACTGTTTCAACTATTGAATTAATAAAAATTGACAACTATATATATATATATATATATATATATATATATATATATATATATATATATATATATATATATATACATATACATATATATTGTTGTCAATTTTTATTATTTCAATAGTTGAGACAGTAATTGATTTAGCTTCTTAAAACACAGTACATTGCTGATAATAATCATTGTTATAATTTATATATATATATATATATATATATATATATATATATATATACATACAGTCATGGTCAAAATTAATGGCACCCCTGGTAAATATGATGAAAACTGGCTGTAAAACATAATTCTGCATTGTTTATCCTTTTGATCTTCCATTAAAAAAAATGGTAAAATTCTAACCTATCATTGAAGCAAAATAATTGAAAGTGGGGGTAAATCACACTATGAAATAAATGTTTTTCTCCAAAACACTCTGGCCATAATTGTTGGCACCCCTATAATTTTTTATGAGGAAAAATATCTCTGAAGTACATTCACATTAATATTTAATTTTTTAAGCACATCAGGGTGACTAGGAACATGAAATTGTCCGTCTATGACTTCTTGTTTCAAGGAGTTTAAATATGCGGAAGCACAAAGGTCAAATTCCCTGAATCATCCATCACAATGAATAAAACCAAAGAACATGGTTCTGATGTGCATTAAAAGATTGTTAAGCTTTACAAAATAGAAAGTGGATGTAAGAAAAATAGCTAAAGAATTGAAAATTCCCATTTTGACCATCAGGGCAATAATTAAGAAGTTATAATCAACTAAAGATTTTACGATTCTGCCAGGAAGAGGACGTGTGTCTATTTTGCTTTAATGGACGGTGAGGATAAAAGTTTGAGTGTCCAAAGACTTAAGTTGAGTTAAGTTGAGTCTTGGGGTCAGAAAACCTAAAAAAAAATATCAGACAACCCCTACATCCCCACATGTTGTTCGAGAGGGTTTTAAGAAAAATGCTCCTCGCTCATCCAAATACAAACTCCAGCATATTCAGGTGTCAAACATGACTGGATCTTCAAAAGGGACCGGATTCTATGGTTTTATGAAACTAAAAAACAGGCTTTTTGGCAGCAAACCCAGAAGATGTGTTTGGTGCAAACAGGGATGAAGTGTACCCATGCCTACGGTTAAATATACTGCTGGATCTTATATGTTGTGGGCCTATTTATTTGCTGGAGGTCCTGGACATCTTGTTCAGATACATGGTATTATGGATTCTATCAAATACAAAGAGATAAAAAAATAAAAACCTGACGCCTTCTGCTAGAAATCTTATAATGGGCCGTGGTTGGACATCCCATCAGGACAACGATCCAAAACAAAAATCAAAATCAACACAATAATTTGTTACGGAGCACAAAATGAAGCTTCTGCCATGACCGTCCCAGACCCTGACTTGATGAGTGGAGTGAACTGAAGAGATGAAGCGCCAACATGGATCTGGGAATCTGCAGGATCTGGAGAGAGTCTATATGGAGGAATGGTCTCTGATCTCTGGTCAGGTGTTCTCCAAACTCATCAGGCATTATAGGAGAAGACTCAGATCTGTTATCTTGGCAAAAGGAGGTTGCAAAAAGTTTTTAATAACAGGGTGCCAATAATTATGGCCAGAGTGTTTTGGAGAAAAACATTTATTTCATAGTGTGATTTACTCCCACTTTCAATTCTTTTCCTTGGCCATTAATTTTGACCATGACTGTATATTGCACCGATATAAAAATTTTGCCCGATAAGATAACCAATAATTCTTTATATTTGAAAGCCGATAACTGATATATTGCCTATAAATCTAATTTGTATTCAACTTTTGAGAGCCTTATAACAAAAACAAAAGTCTCACTAATAAATTCCATTTGTCAATCACACAATTATAATGTTCTCATTATAATTTTATGTAGCCTATATGACAGACTTCCACTGTATTTTTTTTTAAGGGATTCCAATCCTATTTCAACTCATTCAAAATCATCATGGTGAACAGTGCACATATGAAGTTTCTCAGCTGAAGTAAATAATACATTATTTATCAGCTTTAATATATCTCAGGGTATATCTGAGAGATAGCGGCATATTGATACACCGATATATCGTGCCTCCACAATATACACTCAACCAAAGGATTATTAGGAACACCATAGTAATACTGTGTTGACCCCCTTTCACCTTCAGAATTGCCTTAATTCTATGTGGCATTGATTCAACAAGGTGCTGAAAGCAGTCTTTGAGAAATGATGGCCCTGTCAATCTGAAAATGTGTATTGTGACTAAACCCAACTGTGATATTTTTATTATCGTATTTTTTATATTTTTTATATTTTATTTTTTTTTTATTATAATTTGTATTACTATGTTTCTTGTTTTATTTGTATATGTGCACCGGAAGCCTCAGCACCAAAACAAATTCCTTGTGTGTGCAAGCACACTTGGCAATAAGGCCACGTTTACACAAAGCCGGGTATTTAGCAAAACGAATATTTTCCCCTCTCCGTTTTTAAAAAATAACATCTGTTTAACCACACGCATAAATACCGCGTAGAGTGCCATCATAACTATGCCAAACCTAAGGCGGCAGTGTAGGGGCCAATCAGAATCCTCAGAATCGACAAGAGAGAACCTAAAACGCCGTTTCTCCCAGTTCACACAACAAATATCCGTTTTCAGTGATAAAAACTGCGTTTTCGTGTAAATGTGAGGGCAAAACGCAGAGAAATATCTGCGTTTTCCCATCGTGTAAACAGGGCCTAAAGCTCTTTCTAATTCTGATTCTGATATTGATAGGATAGCATCTTGCAGTTGATGGAGATTTGTGGGATGCACATCCAGGGCACGAAGCTTTCGCTCCACCAGCAAAGATGCTCTATTGGGTTGAGATCTGGTGACTGTGGGGGCCATTTTAGTACAGTGAACTCATTGTCATGTTCAAGAAACCAATTTGAAATGATTCAAGCTTTGTGACGTGGTGCATTATCCTGCTTGAAGTAGCCATCAGAGGATGGGTACATGGCTATAAAGGTATGGACATGGTTAGAAAAAATGCTCAGGTAGGCCGTGCCATTAAAACGATACCCAATTGGCACTAACCTAAAGTGTGCCAAGAAAACATCCCCACACCATTACACCACCAGCAGCAGCCTGCACAGTGGTAACAAGGCATGATGGATCCATGTTCTCATTCTGTTTACGCCAAATTCTGACTCTACCATCTGAATGTCTCAACAGAAATCGTGACTCATCAGACCAGGCAACATTTTTCCAGTCTTCAACTGTCCAATTTTGGTGAGTAAATTGTAAATTGTAGCTTCTTTTTCCTATTTGTAGTGGAGATGAGTGGTACCCAGTGATGTCTTCTGTTGTAGCTCCATCCGCCTCAAGGTTGTGCGTGTTGTGGCTTCACAAATGCTTTACTGCATACCTCGGTTGTAACGAGTGGTTATTTCAGTCACCATTCTTTGTAAACCCTAGAAATGGTTGTGTGTGAAACTCCTTGTAACTGAGCCAATTGTGAAGTACGTCTGGCACCAACAACCTTGCCATGCTCAAAATTGCTAAATCACGTTTCTTTCCGATTCTGACATTTAGTTTGGAGTTCAGGAGATTGTCTTGACCAGGACCACACACCAAAATGCATTGAAGCAACTGCCATATGATTGGTTGATTAGATAATTACATTAAAGAGAAATTGAACAGGTGTTCCTAATAATCCTTTAGGTGAGTGTAAACATCATGCTTTTGTTGTTAGAAGCAGTCATATACACAGCAAATATGTTCTAAGATTGTTTTTCTGACATTGCAGTTAAGTTATTCCATTAAATCGTTCTGAAAACATTATGGAAACGTTACTTTTTAATATTTTCTGAACGTTCTGAGCTAAGTATAGTAACATTTTAAAAAGAGAAAGAATACAACGTCCAACTAAAATCTTTAAGAAAATGCATTCTATGAACGAACAATGTTTTTGTGCTAACATTTTTAAAACATTATTATAGGCCAGATGACTTTGAATGAATGGTCTATTACCATTACTAGAAGAATGTTTGCTCATAACTTCAAGAGTATCTTGCCAGAATCGAGACCGTTCCCTGTTAGCTGGGTGACTGCTTTGGCATATACTGAGTGGAATACGGAGGGATTAGACAGCTTTGATCTTGGTATCAGTCTAGTTTTAGCAGCTATTTGTGCAATTATCACACCCAAGAACAGAAATTATAATTCTAAGAAATACCTCCAGATTGCACCACTTATTTCCAATTACACTTTTTATAATCACATGAGATATTGCTTTGAAAATCACATTCGAAAATCCTTTGATTCTTAGTTGGGATGTTAATTTACATAAATTGTTTAAATTAACGATCAATTGATTTATCTTTAACCATAACCTTTTAAATCCGAAATGGGGCTCACAAAGTTTTCATGTTACTTAACCACTTGCTTAACCAAAAACAAATGTTGTTTTAAAGCTGAATTTACAGTGAACATAGGGAACATGACTAACATTTAACAAGTGCTTTTAAATTTGCTAACATTTTAGAAGTGCACTACTTTCATAGTATTAAAAAAAAACTCTGCTTTACATGTAAAATCATCACATCATATATTGTTGAAACGGTCTCAACTAGCAGAATACTACAAGTATATTTGTTTCAGAGACAAACAATACCAAGTACTTGTATGAAAAACTGTTGCCGACGTATGTGAAAAAAGTATACACATCATGCTTTTGCGGCATGTTTTGGTTTGTACATTCGCGAAACATTAGTAAACCATAGTAGATCACATCCTAAATTAGAGCAGGTGGTCTCACATTTTACTATCCCATGAGGCAACGGAGACTGATTTGTCAGCCCGTTCTCATCCCAAGGCATCATCTAACTGACGCTTTTGACCATACATCAGACGCTTTAGGGCACCCTTTAGTGTCAGTTAGATGACCCTAACCTAGTGGTCTAACCCTACCCCAGACCTAAACCTACCCGCATCATCTAACTGATGCTAAAGGGTGCCCTAAAGCATCAGATGTTGACGTCTGGTCAAAAACGTCAGTTAGATGACGTCTTGGGATGAGAATGTGTTGGATTTGTGAATGGCAGTGAAGCGACGCAACTGACAGTGGTTGGTCACGTAATAATGACAAAATGGCGAATGTAGAACGTCCGGATTACATTCATACTACACACATTTATACTACGTAGAACACAAAAAGTGATTTGTAAAGTGATTTGCTTATTCAAAATAGGTACCTACTCAAGCGAATATGCGATTTTGGACGCATTCAATGTGTAGATCTGCTCAGCTAAAGCAATAGGACTTCCAGAATCCCTTAACGTTGCAAACACGATGCAGTGTTTTCCAACGTCGTGTGAAAGTTCAACCAATGGAAACTGGATCTGGAGTGTGACCAATCGGACACTGCTTTATACCTAGAGCGCGCTTGGATTGGTTTGATCGTTCAGATTGACAGCTATTGATTTCCCGAGCACTGGAAGATTATCACTCATCTACCAGGATCTTAATACTTGTCTATGCTATACTTTTATCGTGGTGTTTACACAAGTAAGTAGTTCTTATATTAAGTAATATCACTTTTTGGACCCTTGGTTAATTATGTTTCTAAATAAACGGCGTGCCTGCCCAATCCATTGCATGACTTGCCCAAAACAAATGTGTGATGTTCTTCTGACATTAATGTTTCCACAGTGGCCCGAGCTGAGACTGTCGATTCGCTGTTGTCTCTATTCAGATGCACTCTCTTTGTAATGCTGAAATAAGAGCTGTTTTTAGGGGCTATTCAGAAACGCTCCTGGCATTGAATTCCCACCTGTGCTCCAGTATAGACGTCGATCTATTGACCCCATGTTCATGTATTAATGTTCTGGAATCCAGGACATTCCTTCTGAAATGTCACGACCAGTTAATCACCGAATCAGACAAGACTTACTACAGTAACTTGCACCATCACATAATCTCAGTCACATAGAACCACACACAAAAACAAGTATGATTCATATAATAAATCTTTGTATTTTATAGGGTGGCTTATACATATTATTAGGGTTTTGTAATAGCCCTGACCGCTTCAGCTAAATAAAGTTTTGCTCACAAAACACAATATAACTTGTAACAATAGTGTCCTGTGTGTACATAGTAAAAACCACCCGGAGACTGGTTTAAAAAATTGAATAGGACAAAAGACCATAAGTCTACAAGGCTTTCCCAAAGCCTTATAAAACCTATTCCAACTGTAATGTTATAAATAGCCTGTCCGTAAACCTGAGCTAATGTCAACACCCAGGTGAAGTTCACAGCACCGAAGCCGAACTTGAAATCTATTACCTGTGTGGGTGCATTCCTCATGCTGACGTCCTTTATGACATCAAACACCCACCTAACATAAAGCCGGCCATAAATCCTTTAAACTTATTAGATTGTTGATGTCGAATCTGGGTGGGGGCCATCAGTAGCCACATATACAATCAGTGTCTATTTTTAGACACATGTAATAGGTGACTGACAAAAGGCCGTAATATGACACAGTTCAGGTGGGAAACCCAAATACACACGAGATGAATCACGGCACTAGACACAACCTCGACGTAACTAGTGAACATACACACCCAAAACACACACTCTGTTAAACAAACAGAAATTGAACCAGCACAGACATAAACGGTTTGAGACAGACAAAAACATCACTGATGCAACAGTTTTTAGCATAAGACGAATATATGTTCTGAGAACATATTGCTAACATTCCCATCGACTTATGAAAACGTTGTCTTTTAAAGTTCCTGAACGTTCAAAACGTCCAGTGTTTTGAAAGGTTTGAAAAGTGTTTATGCGAAGGTTTAGAGAACATTCCATTTCTATAATTAGCGGAACATTATCGGAACGTTACTTTTGAACGTTCTGAAACATTTAAAAAAATTTACATGTCCATCCACATACAATTTTTTATATAAAAAAGGTGGATTTACTGAACAATGCATATGTTTTTGTGCTAACGTATTGACAACATTATTAAAGACCAGATAACTCCGAACGAACATTACTGGAAGAACGTTTGCTTATTTCTTTGAGAGAACCTTGCCAGAACGTTAGCTTAAGTTTTAAGAACATTTCCTGCTGGGTATATGTTGAGTTTCTTTGGAAGTGCCAAAAAAAACTACTTTGACTGTTCTGTGACTCTTTAAATGAACAAGATTTTAAATCTCTCTTTTTTTTTTAGTAGAAGTGTTTTTTTACAAGCACTTGTCCTTGACTGCATGGTACTGTAAACTGAAATCGTAGCCTACTAAAGTACTAAAAATGCATGTAAACTATATAAAATACCTTCATGTAAACTACTAAAAGCTACTATAAATATTACCAGTAGAGATGGAAAGAGAGTAAGATAGGTTAGAGAAACTCAAGCCATCATGTTTAGGCTCTCTTCAATAAAATCTCCGCTCAGGACAAGAGCAACAGCAGATAAACAACTGAAGGTGTCATTACGAGGAAATGACCTACACTGACACTCACAACTCTCTGTAAGCAAACAGATCTGCTGTCAACACAGATTCATGGCATGTCTCGAGAATGACTCATGGACAGTCTCAATGATGTATCAAACTTCAAAGGGGAAAAAAATACATATCATTTTTTTAGATAGGAAGGTGAGCGTTTAGAATGGATGGTTTTAGAGAATTCAAACAATAAACTAATTCTATTACTGGTTATTTAGGAGTTTGGCCTAAGGGAATTAAAAAGTGTAGGACTATTAACTAATAACTAAGAGATATCTACATAAACAACTCTATGTTAATCACAGAAAATTCTGACAACTGCTTTGTATTACAAGTTTTCTGGAATGTTAAATTAAATATGCAAATTAGGCATTATCTAATTAAATGCTTGGTAAAGGGGTGTCCAATGACATTTTACTTGCGGTTGATGCTGGTAAAAATGCTGTTTTGCTGCTGCATAGATCTTACAGCTGCCTTTAATACAGTAGATCATGATGCACGTCTTTGGCGTTTAGAGCATTTGATTGGCATCAAGGATATTGGCTTAAAATGGTTCAATTCATATCTTGGAAACATATCTTAGAGTCCTTTTCTTATGGTGGGGTAAGTTTTCCTCATCTTCAGCCCCTATAATTGGCAGCGTACCTCAGGGCTCCATTCTGGGTCCTCTTCTCTTTAATTTATATGTGTGTCCGGTGGGAATACTGTTAGGGGCACAATGTCTCTTTTCATTTATATACAGATGATACACAGTTGCACTTTCCATTTTCATTTTTTAAAAGAGGCTAAAAACGTATCTTTTCTAATTAGTTTCATTCTGTTTTCTATTTAATTTGCCTTACTCTGTTCAGCACTTTGGTTAGCTTTGCTTTGTTTAAATGTGCTATATAGATCAAATTTACTTACTTACTAAATGTGCACTAATTAGCATACATTTCCAGAACAGAAGTCTGAGCATTGGAGAAAAAAACTTTTTCTTCTTGTTTCTTTAGACATTTCAGAGTTTTTACAAATAGGATTTTGGTTATCTCTTGTTATCACTCCGATAAATCAGAAAATACTGAAAATACAGCAAGAAAAATATTTCTGCACATTTCACCATATTTATAGGATTAAAATTTTAAAGTACCCCTATTGTGCTATTATAAAGGAACTCTTTAATTCGATCTTCCTACTTTTGTTTAGGAGATCTACAACAAAGTTACATGCATCAAAGGTCAAAAACATGTCTCATAAAATACATTAATTCAATTCACAAACGATTAATTTAAATATTCAGTCTCTCTAAACCTTACTCTCTCTTGCTCTAATTGGTCAGATGGCACAGTCTGTTGTTGATTGGTCTACTCTGCTCTCATTGGTCAGATGGCACAGTCTGTTGTTGATTGGTCTACTCTGCTTGATTGGCCAGATGGCCCAGTCTGTTGTTGATTGGTCTACTCTGCTCTGATTGGCTAGATGGCCCAGTCTGTTGTTGATTGGTCTACTTTGCTTTGACTGGCCAGATGGCCCAGTCTGTTGTTGATTGGTCTACTCTGCTCTCATCGGTCTGATGGCACAGTCTGTTGTTGATTGGTCTACTCTGCTCTGATTGGTCAGATGCCCAGTCTGTTTTGATTGGTCTACTCTGCTCTTATCGTCTGATGGCACAGTCTGTTGTTGATTGGTCTACTCTGCTCTGATTGGTCAGATGGCCCAGTCTGCTGTGATTGGTCTACTCTGCTCTGATTGGCCAGATGGCCCAGTCTGTTGTTGATTGGTCTACTCTGCTCTGATTGGCCAGTATGGCCCAGTCTGTTGTTGATTGGTCTACTCTGCTCTCATTGGTCTGATGGCACAGTCTGTTGTTGATTGGTCTACTCTGCTCTGATTGGTCAGATGCCCAGTCTGTTGTGATTGGTCTACTCTGCTCTGTTTGGTCAGATGGCCCAGTCCGCTGTGATTGGTCTACTCTGCTCTGATTGGTCAGATGGGCCAGTCTGCTGTGATTGGTCTACAAAGCACAGAAAACAGATTCTTCTCCTTGTCAACAACTCAAACCAAACTCTTACAGTATTAACTACAACCTCAGTGTTTGACGGCAGGGCAAAGAAGAAGTTTGCAGGAAGTCAATGAAAATCATAGGCAGGCATTATGCAAGTTTTAGAGATGCTTTGCAGACCTTTTACATCCACAAACAGCTATATTACACATTGCAAAAAAAAAAAATATTTGAAAAAGCATAAAAGAGGCACTTTCAGTAAATATTTCAATATATTATTTTCATCATTATATAAAATGATAAAGGCTATTCACTTCAAAATGATGAAATTTGACACAGATACTTTGCATTACCCGACATTACTGTCATTCATTTAATATTTTTATTGTAAAACAGCTGTCAAACTAAAGCATTGTGTTGGAATTTGCATTCATATTCTTTAGTACAGTAAGGCCCGCCTCCTTTAATTCGATCTCCATCTCAATCATTTTTACGTTAACAAGCGCTGTTAGACTGCTGAAGCACACCAGCAAAAAAAAAAAAAGAAAAAAAATCTTTAAACAAACAACAAACAGAGCAGAATCAAGAATATATAAATATTGGGTGGGACAATTTTAATTATTGTGTAATTATTGACTATTATTTCTGTTTGTTCCTTGACTGTTACTATCTATTGTGATTATATAAATGTGTTGAGACCGAGAAAGACAGAAGTCCAGTGATTGAAAGGGAAACACCCTTCATTTGTCAGAGTGCACAGCATGTCTTTAGTAACTGATGTTTTACTCCCTTATGTAAACATCAAAGCATGCAGCGTGTTCGACTGCACAGACGAGGACTGAATAATATAGAGACATGCTGACATATGTCCTCACAATTATATAACACTTTATACAAACAGATTGTTGCAAAGCAGCTTTACATTAAAATAACAATGTTAAGGTTGCAAAATCGCATCAATTATGAGGATATGTTCAGCCACTGAAGTCAATATTCAGCTCAAATCAGTTCAATAATGGTGTCGATGTTGCAAAGTTGGTGCATTATCTTATCCAGATCAGTCCAGTTTAAGCGTAACATACACTGAAGACAACAAACAAATGATTTACTAAGGTGTGTTTCTTAAAACCAAATGCTCTCAAGTTCCATTGAACTGTGTTGGTAATGACAGAAGTTGCTACCATAGTTGGCTTTCGGAAATGCACCACAGATCATGGGTCATATAGTTCCAACAAGTCAAGTCACCTTTATTTATATTGCACTTTTTTCAATACAGATTATTTCAAAGCAGCTTTACAGAGATAGTACGTACGGTACGTAGATTTATAGAAGAAAATAGTGTCATAGTCCAGGTTAAGTCCTCAGCAAATACAACGGCAAAAGAGACAAATATCTTCGGTAACCACTATATGTATTATTAAATAAGAACTGGTAAGACTCTGCCGTTACGTAAACTCACTGGATTGCATGTTTGGGAAACCTCATTGAAAACATTAGTGGAGTTCAGTTTGGTGACGCAGAAATGACACTCTTCCGCTTTAAAACAAGCACACACTAAGCGCTCGCAGGACCTGGCTGCAGTTGGCATGCGGAGAGGAAATAAATATTGGCAAACTGGGCTGTCAGCTTCCATTGCATCACGCTGAACACGCTGCCATTGATCAAACCCAGGGGCCGCTCGCCGCCCACCTCTCAGCAGACATCTGCTCGCTCCCCCTCGGACCACCAGCGAGCTCTGTTTACCAAAGCCTGCAGCAGACACGCAGCCATCCTTCCCCGGCGGCTTGACTTTCTTCAGTTAAGAGGCAAAACAAGGACTCGATTTTCCCCAAACCGGCCATTGAGCGATGACTCGAATGTCATAATTCACCCCTGTTTTTCACTTATCTAAATTTGTAGTGACAGAGAGGCTGGCTGTTAAAGAAACTGAGAAGGGGGAGTTCTGCATGACTGTTTCTTTCGACTGGAAACGCGATCATTAAAAAGACAACGAAGGCTGCGGGGACTGGGTCAAGCAGGTTCAGACCTGCCAAAGACAACACACAAACAGCGCTCTAATATGCATACGCTCAATCCGCGTATGTAAGCGTCAGGTTCACAGTTGTCATGAATCTGCGTTGTTACCAAACATGCCCCACGAGTGACTCTTGTTTTCATAAGCCATCTCGTCTCGAGCACGCACACCCTCACCGAAGTGTGAACCATTGAACCGTTCCTACGCATGTGGCCGTTTCGTGCAAAGCCCGTGTTTCCACGCGCTCACCTGAAGGGAGTTCCTGACGCTGTTTGCACGCATGCCTCCTTTGTTGCTGCGGCGGCATTTTTCTCCTTGTGCTTCTCCCTCCCCTCGCATTTTGAAAATAACCCAAACAGGTTCTGCGTGTAGTAACTGTGATATTATCTAAGCCACCTTCACCTGCAGGGGATCCCAGTTGAGTCTGCACGAAAGACACCCGGGGCGCAAACAAGAGCAGAACCGAGAGAAGACCGGCCCTGCTGACACCTCCGACTCCCAGCCACGTTCTGCGAATGCTTCGACAGCGAGTTTCACCCGGTGGTGATGGTTTGCGGTCGGATTCTGTGATCTGACATCCAAGCAAACATAGCAACAAAAATAGTCATCTTTCAAGCTCAGAGCATGTAAAGGGTGTAACTGTTTACTTTGATGACTTTGGGTTTTGCACCACAAATAGATGAGTTAGGCCAAGAATGTATAAACTCGAGGCTTTTAGGTGCTCTACCTGTCGAAGAAATGTACTTGTGTTGAAAATCACAGCACATCAGTGGTCTTACATGGCAAAAAAGGCTTTTCTAACTTAGTATTTTTGTCTTGTTTCCAGTCCAAATATCTAAAAATTCTTAAATCAAGATGCATTTGCTAGATGAGTAAAATTATTTAAGATATTATGTCCTGGTTTCCGGGGAATTAATCAAAATAGATAAGTGAGTTGTTTCTTAAAACAAGCAAAATTATCTGCAAATGCGGTAAGAAAAAATCATGTTAATTCAAACTGAAACAAGATTATTTTTCTTTACCCCATTGGCAGATCATTTTGCTTGTTCTAAGCAAAAACTCACTTAATCACTTAATTTCCCCCAAAAAATAAGGCTTAATATCTTATGTCATTTTACTCATCTTGTAAACGCATCTTGATTTAAGAAATGTTTGATATTTGGACTGAAAACAAGACAAAAATACTAGAAAAAGTAAGAAAAGCATGTTTTGCAATGTATTCCGATACAATAAAGAACAAGTTGATGGTTCATGGAGTTACATTTTTGGAAAGTATAAGTAAGGTTAAGACTTTCAAGTGTTATGTTACATTCATTTTTGTGGTTTCTACATCCTATACGCAAGCATGAAAAACTCAGCATGAAGAATCAGGGAAATGCAACAAAATTACCACAAAATTACTTTCTAAGTGCTATCGTCTGGAATTAGGGTCAAACAGATCTTCCAGATTTTAATGCAGGAAGATGGCAAGTGGATGGAACAAACCCAGTGAGGAATAACACATTTCCCAGGATGGGATTAGTAGAGGACCAGCAATGAAAAAACAGATGTTTAGGTGGACGGCCTGTTATGCTTAAAATCATGCCATAACAGTGGCTCTAATAATGCTGTTTTATGTGGAGTAGGTCTCTTCATGGAGATCACACGATTAGTTAATAAATAAATCACTTAATATAACTAAATGATAAATAAATGCATTGATCATGGCCATGTCTACATTGGCTGCTTCCACATTACTCTAGGGCCTGGTTTCACAGACTGGGCTTAGATTAAGGCCTTAGTACAATTAGGGCATTTCATAATCTAAATAGTAAATGGAATAACTGAATTGTGAAATATACTACATCCAGATATCATAACGATATATTTTATTGGAACACAATCTTCCCAAGGATTACCCGACCTTCTGAAAACATGGATGCACAAAATGAGGTGAAAAAAGTTAATGAAATCGTCTTTGTTATTTCAGCCCAAATGCCATCATTTGACTGTTTTCTGGGCTAATTTGATGCTTTTGAGTTGTTAATGCTAAAATGGATTTCTTAGACCAAAAAATTGAGATGCCGACTTCTAGATGTTAGGACAGTCATGAAAATCTCTACTTTCTCAGTTAACTGAAAAACGGGGGAAATTATGATTCATTTGGTGGAGAAAACCCAGTTTTTGTTAACAGTGAAGCAGCCACGGGAGGATCGTTGTGTGAACTGATTTCATGCTGCTGTCTGACATTACCAGAATTAACGTCATTTGCTTTAATGGTAGCATTTCTCCCCAGGTTATCGGTGAATCATGAACATATGCTTGGAAGTCCCAGAGATTTTCACTGAGATACCATTCACCGAGCAGACAGAAAGCAAGCGTTCTGCTTTGCATTTGCTTCCCTTAACTGTGCATTTGAATGTAATTGACATTGCATAAGCTGCCGTGGTTTGGGAGATAGATAAGATTGTTGGCGTATCATCGCATGCCTCTTTCAAACTACGATTTTGCCATAATGGTCGACATTGTGACACATCAGCATCCAGACAACTGTATGCAAACAAGATTGGACCTCAACGTTCAACAGGTCACCTGGGTTTGACTTGACAATGGCTCACCACACTAACAGAAGAGAACTGGCACAATCAAACGCAAAAGATAAAACGATTTACTTTGGCAATTGCAGCTTGGTGTTATTCAGAATCGCCTGTTCATCAACCATTTTCTCTCGTTCTCATTTGTGGCTTCGAAGTTGCAAATGAACCTTTCAACCCTGTGAAAAATAAATGGAGATGCTGTAAATAACCTGGACGGCTTTGTGTGGAACAGGCTGCTGCCTGCTGAAGTTTCTATTTTGGTTGTGTTGTCTTCTCACCTCAGGGCTGCGGTAAACAATCTGTCAGAGCAGGTGGAAGCGAAAATGCACCGGCACTAGCAATTAAGATTGCAAGAAACCAAGTTCACGTACAGGTGAGGAGAAGCACTGTGTTCCCTCCTTCATTTCAGTGCCAGCTGTAATTGTTGTCTTTGATGGGCTTGCTTTGAAGAATGGGGCACGACTGAAAAAGAGTAATCTGCACAAAAAAAGATAGGTGCAGAATACACAGCTTCTCAATTGTTGGTTTGCATTCATCTGGATTTTTCAAGAAAAACCTCCATTCAATCACTGAACACCTAAAACTGACTGATTTTACCATGGTTGCACTGCAATTATTATACAGTAAAATTAAGCAAGCACTCAGCAACCATCTGGAACACTCTAGCGACCACACAGCAACATGTTAAACACCTTAACAACCGAGCTGTGACAGCTTGGCACACCATATGATGACAAAGTCAGGTCACACTTATTCAAATAGTGCTTTATAGCAGTGGTTCTCAACCCTGGTCATGGAGGCCCAACACTGCACATTTTGGAGATACTCTAATGCCCATTACACATTGTGTGTTTTTGGAATGTCCTGAGACTAAACATGACCAATCGTGGTGATTTCTGTGGTCGTGACTCCTGAAACGCTGGTCCAGTCTTCATTCAGTGAGAGAGGTTCAAAGATATCCTTCAACAGTGTCATACATTTCACAGTGTGTTTGTTGCTACGACTACTGACTAGTCAATAAAAATGCAGCATGAAATGGCATACTGATCAACACGTTGATGCTATAACTTAGAATTACTACTTCGCTGTAAGCTACATTTGCAACTTGACCACATTCTCCTCTTTTGCTTCTCTTTTTTTTCAGTGCACATAAAAACTACAATTGCCAAAGTGTGATTCATCTCGCTCTATTTGTTTATCACTAGCACATGCTGATGACGTTTTATTCTTCTAAACTTAGGGTCGTAGCCTACGATCCAATAGGTGTCATCATCGTACAGTCTACATGTTTATCGTACCCAAGTTTATAAGATCCATGTCGTACAGTGTAATTTGTAATGATCTTTTAAAACTCAGAAGACACCTTTATCTATTTTAGGGGCTGTTTACATGATACTGTTATCAACTAAAAACGTGGAGAAAATATGCATTTTGGCCGTTCGTTTACACAACAACAGCGTTTTGGGTGCCTGAAAATGAAAACTTTTTAAAACGTTTCAAAGTGAGAGTTTTTTAAAACAAAAAACAAAAATCGTTTTTAAAATCGATAAAAACGAAAATTGTTTTTAAAATAGATAAAAACGAAAATCGTTTTTAAAATCGTTAAAAACGAAAATCTCTGAAGACGATGATGTCATGGTTCATCAGAAAACTTCTTCCACTTACAGACGAAATCAAACGTATTCTACTCCAGGCCACTAGATGGCAATGACTCAAAATTTCAAAGTGCAAGTTTTTGAAAGCGGTCTCAATGTAAACAAAAACGAAAATCTCTGAAGACGATGACGTCATGTTTCATCAGAAAGCTTCTTCCACTTACAGACGAAATCATTGTCAAAACGATCCCCATTCACACAGATCCACGAAAACAACTAAAAACGTATTCTGCTCCAGGCCACTAGATGGCAATGACCCCTTTTAAAAACGGGGTTTGCAAGTTTTGAAAGCGGTCTCCGTGTAAACAACAAAAACGCAAATCTCTGAAGACGATGACGTCATGTTTCATCAGAAAACTTCTTCCACTTACAGATGAAATTATTGTCAAAACGATTCCCATTCACACAGATACGCGAAAACGACTAAAAACAATTTCTGCTCCAGGCCACTAGATGGCGATGAAACACTTTAGACTGAACACGTAAAACACATTTGCATCACGTCATCGTCTTCAGAGATTCACGTTTTCGTTGTTTACGTGAGAGCCATTTTCAAAAGCACCCAATACGCCGTTGTCGAACGGCCAAAATGCATAAAAAGTTTTACGTTTTTAGTTGAAAACGGAGCCGTGTAAACAGCCCCTAAGTGAAAACGGTGCAGACTGAAAACAAAAGTCCAGAGAGTGTGTGAGTGTGACAGTAACGGTGCTATACGGCTGCTCAACAGATCTGCATACCAGCTTGTGAATGTCAGTCAAGGAGTAAACTGTTAGCACCCCATGTTAAAAGCTGTCATTATACAATCAGCTGCATGAAAGCTGGTTTAAAGCTCTCCTGCTTCAGAAAGTTACACTAGTCTCTGCAGGCTCCTGACTTGTCATGGCTTGTTCCACATATCTCATATGGGGCAAGATGTGTTCGAAATATAACGTTGACAAGTAAAGCGAACAAATAAAACTATCCTTTGACTTCAAGGTCTCTGTACTGAAAAAAAAAATCTATATTTTTCCCTTTCAATTAGCCCACTGGCAGAGGTTTTCTTTTCTTTTTTTCTTGTTTTGAGCATAAATTCACTTAAATTGAATGCATTGTTCAGTTAATAAGATCTAGTTTCACAGAAAGGGCTTATATTAAATTAGGATTAGGTCTTTGTTCAATTAGGACATTTAAGTAGCTTTTATTAACATGCCTTAGAAAGCATTACACTGTAAAAACATATTTTCATGATTTGTAATCGCACATTTTTTTTGTCAAATCAACTTAAATAATTTATGTAGTTCAGATAACAAATATTTTGAGTTCCTGATGATTAAATCAGTCTCCTTCATTGTATTAACTCATTTTTTTCCATTTCAATGAACTTAAAATTTTAAGGCAACCAGGTTACTTCATTTTTTAAGTTAAACCAACAATATTTTTTTACAGTGTTGGTGTGCATCTTGCGACAAAATAATGACACTGGCATGTTTTAAGATATATCAGTGCAAAAGATGATCAGTTTCTGTTTTGGGTGTGTTTTGCACGTGTTTAGTTTTTCATTGATTGTTTGAGTTGTTGCACCTGTTGTTCATTTCATTGAATAGTTTTCACCCTGTGTTTCTTTCTGTTCATTGTTTGTCCATGTCGGATATTGTTGGGTTGTGCTGCTCAAGTTTTTCAAGTATTCTGAGTATTTTATTTTGAGTTTGGGTTAAATAAAAGAATTGTTGCACTTAGATCCTGTCCTTTTTTTTAAATCACGGCTGCAATCAGATGCTGACAATATGGTTACTGTCTGCAAAAATAGACTATATCTTTCTCTGAAACATAAGAGAGTTTCTGAAAGTTTAGCTCTTAGATCATCTGTTGCCAAACGGATCTTAACCAGACAATCAGCGATCACACAGGGCTCTTACAGTTTTTTTCTGCTTAAACAGCTGACTTCTATATTACACCAATAACACAAATGTACAGAAAAAGTGTTCTCATTCAGGGTTTTTGTTATAATTTCCCTGCAACAAGATTACTTGGGGCGCAAAATTCATTTGTTTCTATTGAACATATCTTGAATTAACTTTCTTTTTCTTACCTTCTTGTTTTAAGCATGCAAACGATTAGTTGAAGGGGTACAAGAAAATACTTTTATCCAATGTACTTTTGCATTTCTTAATAAATCTATTTTTACTTGTAAATACAGCAATAATAATTTATCATTTTGTATTGTGGGAATCTCTGTTTCTTCCAGTGAGCGGCAATAATATATGGAGACATTTCGTGAAATTTCTTTGAATGATTCTCCATAGAAAAAGTCTTCTGTTCTCTCAACAGTATCTCAAAATGTACTCTGATTTGCCATGATAAAGTCTTGCCGTTAAAAGTGAGAGATCTCACTGTGAACGTGAACATTTCTTCTGTGTTCTCCAAATGATCAGAGCGGCCAAGCACAATAATTTATACCTCTGTTGCCTTACAATAATAATCTCGGTTATGCATTTGTTTTTCTCAGAAGGAATTCAATGAAATGAAATGTCTCCTGGACCATGTAAAGAAGAAAAAATCCTCTGGGTGAGAACACATGAGAAGATAAGTCAACAAACAAAGTGGTTTTCCCTTGTTTCTGTCATCTTTAATCTGAGGACAATTACTCTTTCAGAGTTTCTCTTAGAAAAGTAAAGAGTGTGTGCATGAGATGGCAGTCACAACAGACTCCGATGGGGAGGGGACGGTAGGATCGCACATCTCGTGCAAACCCCATGCGTGAGTAAGTTGTTTGGCTCTTCTTTCAAGTTTAGACAGAAAAAAAGAACAGTGAGAGCGAGAGGGAGGTGGGAAGGTTAGTGTGGATACTGCCAGGGGAGTGGCACGGCACGCTCGCTCAATTCTGTGCAGGAGAGATTACCTCTGGGATTCTGCTAAAATGAAATTAAATGGGGTGAAAAAAAAATATCTCGCTGTTGTTGCGTCGGTTCCAGTGATAGTGGGTCAGTCGGCTAATCAATCAATCAATCAATCAATCAATCAATCAATCAATCAATCAATCAATCAATCAATCAGTAGTGCTGCTTTAAACCTGAAATGATTGTTTCATTATTGATGATTTTTACTAAACACAGGTGTAACAGCGTCTAAAAAATGTTTGAGCTTGTCCACTTTTGACCCCTTCCAGAGGAAGTTGAAAACGCATTCGACCAGATTGCTTTCGTTATGCAAACTCTCATGTGATCGAATGTGTTCAAACAGCCACTAAAGAGCGTCTTCTCTCCGTCTACTGATCTAATGCGTAACATTATGAGGAGAACGATAGCCAGACGGGTTTCAACTGTCGGCTGGAGACCAAAGTTTGGTTTAAAGGTGAAAAACGTTAGCCTGGTTTAAACCAGACCATTCTCAGTTGTACTGGCAAAGCGTAGACAAATCATTTCCAGAGGGGTGTCAACAACGGACGTCACGGATAGACCTAAAACAAATCAGAGCAAATCAGAACGATGAAGATGACGAATGCAGAGCGGATGTTGGCTCCGAATGTTGTTCTTTGCTCGGTTTGTAACAAAAACGAAACGTTTAAATTGCTTAAAGCAGACATGATAGCTGATTCGAACGAGTGATGTTCGATGGCGGCATCCAACTTTGTAATATAGGCTACAAAATCTGCTTCAAAATCCCAGCGCTGTCGTCATCGGTGTAAAGCCCGCCCGATGTTTCTGATTGGTGCCTCGATTTCGATGGATTGGAAATGGGCTTGAATGAGTTCTTTGCCAGACTGACTTTCAGAGCAAATCTAAATTTGACGGAAGTTGTCTGGGTTTTCCCAGGCTAGAAAAACATACAATGTTCTCTCCATTCCCAACCCGATCTCAAGGGAATTCGTACAAATTTTACGAGGTGGCTAATTCGTACGATTTGTGCAAAATCGTGCATATTTTACGAATTGGCCAATTCGCTATGAATTTGATACGAATTACCTACCCCTAACCCAGCCCCTAAACCCAACCATCATGTGGGATTAGACCAATCGATATGAATTCGTACGAAGTGAGGTCGTATGAATTAGTACGAATTAGTCACTTTTTAATCATTCGTACCGAATTGGTTGTGAGATGGGGTAGCCATTCCTGATTTCTAACACACTCTCAAAGCGTTCGGCAGCGTTAATTCGAAAGATCTTAAAAAGTTCATTCATTTACCGGATCATAGACCCTCCCCTCGAAGAAATCAGGACAGAAGTGGGTGAAAGTGGATAAAAGAGACGGATTAAAACACCAGGTGTAAACGGGAATGTGTTTCCCTCGTCTTTATCTCTGAATCTTGTTATTAAGATGCAAAACGCATCTTAATAACAGGAGTAAACAGAGCCTGAGACAATGTCTTTAAGATGTTTATGATTTAGAATGCATGTAAAACTGACTTTTTAAAGACGTTCATCAGATGTTTGAACACAGATGATGCTTTCCAAAACAAAGCGCTCTTTAAAATTTAATTTAAAAAGCTATTTTTTTAGTCAATGTGCTGTATGATAGGCTACATTATACACTATAGGTGAATAATGAAGAATGATTTTAAGAAAATGTTAAAACTACAGTATTTGCACTACCAGTGTGTTTATAATTACGTCCACACACTGAAATATTTTCAGTGTTTTGTTCTGTATTTTGAGAGTGATGAAAAATGATGAGTTTTGATGTAAAATATATCTCAGCTGTTTGTGCTGCACAAATAAATAAGTTACTAAATAAGTGTTACAAAATAAGCACCTCAGCTCATTAAAAGTCTGAAAGAACCCTATGAAACCAAATTGAATCACATTGTGTGCAGACTCCAGAATGCAGCTCTTCAGTTGTTGAGTAACTGTTCTCTGTTAGTTTCATTGGCAGTCTCACTGTATTATTTCTTCCATAAGGTGTTAGACAGTATCGAGGTGAGGAGACCTTGTTACCAAAATAGATGATCCACAATGGGCTCGGCAGGTTAAGACCTGTTCCTGCACCAGTCTCTTATTTCTACCCCTCAAATCAAAGAGCGTGAAAGAACTTGAACTTCATTCACGTTCATCCACTGATCCTCGTAGTATAATTACAAAATACATAAAATCAGCTAGTGCTTTGAAAGACGCCATATATCTGCATTTTTGCAGTAAGTCTAACATTCCACTGCATCTTTCTTTATCATCATAATTATACCCTAAAAACTATTGTTTTATATTCACCATCCATTCTAAGAAAGGGTTTTGATTCTTCATCATATTTAAAGATGTTTAAGTTTGAATTGGGAACAGTATTTATAGAGGATCGTCTACAAACAGGATCAAACAACGGATATGAATTTAATGTTGTCCTTATCATAATGCATACACATTTCCAAACAACCATGCTTTTCTAGGTATTTTTGGAACAGAAAGTGCTAATGGCTGTGATTTTATTTGGTTTATGAAATACAATTTGAAGAATGCATTGTACTACTGTATGTGTAAGAGGTGTAAAAATAACAGAAAGATATGCTTGGAATTACAGGCATGTTCCCTTTAATGTGTTTGTCTCCCTGTTCTGGAATCTCTTACGATGTTCACACATTCCTGGTGCTCACACCATGATGGTAGTTGAACAAACTCACCGTTACATAATTAGTTTCAAATAAAAAAACGTAACAATCAAATCAGACTTTATTGGTACCATGACACTGATCATCAACGCTTTTAACGAAAATTGCTCAATTGTCTAAAAAAACAACAACAAAAAACCCCTCAAAAATCCTTTAATATGTAGTGACCTTAAATTTGGATTAAGAGAAACTGGGGAGTGGCTTTACTGGGGGAGTGGCTTTACATCAGTCATGTGTGACTTTGCTCACAGCTGATTGGTCCAGTTTTGGTTTGAGATCTAGAACACAAGAGCAAAAGATACGATGAACAACGCTAAAAGCCGAGACACTTACACGGTGCCTCAAACTCAGGGTTGGCACCAAAATAATAAAGATTGCTTGATCACACCTTGATGACATTTGATCTAATTTTCATAATTAATTGAAAAGACACTTAATTTAGACATTCTTATCAATGAGGCTCGTGACAACTGTTCTTGGATGATTTTAGATCTAATGTGACTGTGTGGAAAGAATCACTCCTGGCTTAAATCTCTGTTTCTGTTTGTGATTATGAAAGTCTCTAAGCTGTGGAAAAGAGATTGCAAAAGTGGTGAGTCTACCTGGCTTAGAGTTTCGTGTTCTTTCTTCAGTGACCTCCAAACGGTGTGGAGACACTTGCTCAGTTGATATAGATGGGTCTGGTGTCTGAGGAACTTTATAAAGTAAACTTCATTAAAAGTTTATGGAGTCTGAAGGTCATTACTGCTGTCAGTACAAAGGAACAATGAACCAAAGACTGATGGAGAAGCAGAAATAAAGCTCCTCTTTACTCCTGATAAATTTCCCAATTCCATCTGCATTGTTCAAGTAAAACGCCATCAGGATTGGCCTACACTCACGACTGTTTATGCTTGGGCCTGTTAGTTGTGCGCTCCAGATTACTGGAAACAATTTCATTCTGGAAAGCCACATATAAACACAGGAGGGGAAAATTAGAGGGTGCACATGCCTATAACTCCACTGGTCCATCATAATTCTCTGTTGAACCTGCCCTGCATAACGCGGCGCTGCAGACCACAGTATGTGCCATATTTATTTGGCTAGGCTCGTTTGGATTAAGCAGGTCCAGGCCAGGCTTTCATAGAGGAATACCCATTCCTTTTGGACTGGTGGAAGAAAAATAACTCTGCCTCTGACATTTCACATCATGATTTTGGCCAAGTCATTATGAGCTACTTACAAATAACGAAAATAACGGTATAAGATCCAAAAATCTTGCGCTCATTAAAAAATGTAATTAGCGAAAACCAAGTGCCGTCAAGTCAGCTTTATTTATATAGCATTTTACACAATACAGATTGTTCTAACGCAGCTTTACAGTGATAACAGGCTGTTGTTCCCCTGAAGTCAGTTCAGAAATGCATATTGTCATCATCCAGCTCAGTTCAGTTCTCATACAACATTGTCAGTACACTCAGGTCAATAATATTGTTAAATATTAGGTGTCCCAAACTAAGCAAGCCAGAGGCGACCCAAGCTCCTAAAGGATGACCACTTGACAAGAGGAGTGTTACGAGTGGAGGTTTTTGTAGTCAAATATTTAGAATATCTGGGAGGGGTTATAAGTAGGAAAGTACTAGTCATCCATGTTTTTAAACAAGTTTTTGAATTGGTATGTTTCATCAGGACGCAAAGAAATATAGAGCTGAGTATCATCTAGCATAACTAGTGACAAATAATGTCATGCTTCCTAATGATACTGTATCTGCCAAGGGTAGCATGTCACAGGATGAAAAGCAATGGTCCTAGTATCTGAGCCTTGAGGTACGCCACACTGAGGCCACGTTTACACAAAGCCGGGTATTTAGTGAAACCAATATTTCCTCCCTCTCTGTTTACATTAATAACATTGTGCACACACCCGCATAAAAGCGCTGTTGAGCGCCATGCATACGTATGCCAAAACTATGGGCGGCAATGTAGGGAGAAGGGTAAAGCCATGCAAGCCAATCAGAAGCCTCTTAATCGACAAGAGAGTACCTAAATCCTCGTTTCTCCCAGTTGACACGACAACATGTAACCGGCGTTTTCAGAAATCTCCACTTTTGGCAGGAGTTTTTAGAAATAATCGTTTTCTGTGATAAAACGGGGTTGATGTGTAAATGAGAGGCCAAACCGCAGGAGAATATTTGTGTTTTCCCTTCGTGTAAAACAGGGGCTGAACTTCTGATTGGTATGACATCTCTTCATTTACTAAATTGGTAACGGTCAGATAAGTATGATTTGAACCAGTGCAATGCAGTTCCACTAATACCAATGTAATTTTCATGTCTATTAAAAATAGTGTGTTTATTTAAAAAAAAGTCCTGATTCAAATGCAAATCTCGGTAAGACTTTAAAATAACATTTAATTTGTTAACGTTAGTTTACTATATTAGTTAACAGTGAACAAATGAGCAATACTTCTACAGAATTTATTAATATATTTACTAATACATTTTTAAAATACTAATACTTTTGCTTAATATCCTAATGATTTTTGGCATAAAGGAAAAAGCTATCGATTTTGTTGGCTAATGCCACAGCTTGTGTGACATTTGACTGGTTTTGTGATCCAGGGTCACAAATTGATTCTTTTAAAGAAATATGTTGCTACGTTGTTATTTCCTGTTAAACTGCTTAAAAATGGAACCTTAAAATGGAAGTGTAAACAAATGCCATTAGTTAGCACCATGCTCATTAAAGACAAGCTGTGCATTTTCTGTGGTGGGACGAATCTCCAATATGACATTTGCCAGATTTAATTAGCTTGACTGTTTCCGCGTCAGAAATGAGCGAACATTAAAATTATATTTACAAATCTAATTAATTTCTATTTCATCATTTGAGTCACTAAATAGACCAATCTTGCCTTTTAAATTTTGAATTGTAAAGGTGAGCTCTAAATAATATGTTGTGGACATTCAATGGAACTTATTATACTCGATTATCTATTTTAATGAGCGAGGGAAGTATGCCATCATCATGCTTTTTTCTGTTACACCCTTTAATTGTTTTCACAGTCACATTTCTTTACAGTGAAAGTCTGTTTTCAAGGGAACTTGTAATGAGGTAGAGCAGGTGTTTTTACCAGCGTTCTTGTGGTCTCACACAGTATGGAAGCCGAAAATGACGACTTTGTCCAATGAGCCAACTGTGAAGAGTGTGCGGTAAACCCCTTCTCGCACATTAATGAATATCTGCATAGCACTTCATGAGAGATTTCTGTTATCTAAATATTTGAGTTGTGGTTTAGACTGCCCAGGCAGCTGGTAAGATTCTTCAGTGGCACACATGAAACCTGTGAGACCTACCATGGCACTTGAGTCTTAGAGCGACAGGTTAATTAGAAACAACGAGCAGATCTTCAAAACGGTGAGATTGGAGGAGGATGTTGTGTGTCTCAGGCATCCAGTAGATACTGGGACTTAGCAAACTCTTCATTATAAATATGTAGCATAATAAACTTGGCAAGTGGGCTCTTTCTCCTCTCTACACTTGGCAGAGAAGTGAATGCATCAGAAAACATTGATATTAATGAAAACGATTGCATATTGGCACTGATTTTTTTGAGGACTAGGACAGTGTTTCAAACAATTGGATGAACTGCATTTATATAGCGCTTTCATAGACCCAATGGCTACCAAAGCGCTTTACGTTTTGCCTCACATTCACATTGCATTGCATTTTCTTCATAAAAATGTGTATAATTCCTCAGATACACTCTAGAATACAAAAATGATCACATTTCAAATGCTAATTATGCAAGCACTGAATGAAACTATACGGCTTCATCTTTTTTACCTATCACCACAGTCTGACTGAAAGCAGATGGTGTTGACAAAGTCATAGGCCCACTTCACATATCACACATACTAAATGCAGAAGCCATATTGTTTTGTGAAGTTGCTATGTGCTAACAAGGCCGGCTTAAATAACACACAGATTGTCTGAAAAACAAATTCCCAAGTGCTTTATGTAGACTTTTTTAGCCATCCAAACCCTGATGCGCACCAGCGCTAAAGATGGTTCTCTGTTCGCTACAGGACATGATGTCACAAGATGCAACCCTAAAAAGGACAGAATGCTCAAGCGTACCTGGTTCTTCTCGTCGTAGTTGCGATGTTGTCAATGCCATCTCACCAATTAGTACGAGAGAGTTTGAACTTGAACTTAGAGCAGGTGAAATAAAGATGATTTTCATTCTTTTTTGACACTTCTTCATTGTGATACACAAATAAATCAGTAAATTTAAAAAGTAGCCTACAAATTATTAATCCTATCAGATTGTATATACTGTATATGTATGAAATGCATATCAAATGTATGTATTTTTGTGTAACTGAACTAGGGAAGAACTTGCTACTGTGTATCAGTGCTATCTGAATGACATCAGTTGGTTTAGTGTTTCAAAGAGACATTCAGATGACCAACAGACAGTCGGTTTTAGCTTATTGACTAAAAACACACACACACACACAAAAAGCTCTATATTGAAGTTGTTGTTTTTTTTCAAGTGCTATAGGGGTTCACATCATTGTAGCATTTTATGGATTTGGTTTTAATTGATTTTGTTTTGATTTATTTTTAATAAAAATTTATAAATTAAACTCAATGATTGGATGATACTTTCATCTTTAAAGATATTTTCTCAAACTCCAGTGAACCTTTTTTAGAGCGCACATACATGAAACCATTACACCTGATTCCATAACTCTTCTTGCTTATGCAATACATGTCTTTCATTTGTACAGCATTTAGACACACAACAGAACAAAATTGGTCCATATTCCATATGTGGCCATTAATCCAATTCAACAGCCTAGGAAAGATCCCAAACAAACCAGGTTTGTCAAAAATGATTAAGTTCTAACTTTTTTATATTATCAATCAAGACCGTAGTGCATCCTATAGGTTTGCTTTGACTGCACTGCGCGCAAGGTGTGTGATGTCTGATAAACGCATGCCACCTGGTTTCCCGAAGTGAAACTCCTCTGGGAGTGCGTGGGATAAAGGTGTGCAAAGACGCAGGTGAACCCACCTTACAGTGACGAAACCCGTTTCACGTCAACAGAGCAATTCATCACGAGTCTAAAAGCGATGTTTGTCCACATACGCACGACCGCGTTATTTCAAAACAGGGTGTGCATGATCCTTTGAGTGTTTTTGTAAGATTTATTATTTTTTTAAGACTTAAAGTCAGCTCCCGAGGCCCCGCCCTGTAGGCTTACCCGGAGGTGAGCTGCTATATTAGACAGCTGAGCGCGCGCTCGGGATGTGAAGTGCTTAATCTTCAGCAGGTACAGCTCCTGTCACTCTCACACTTTTGCGTTCTACAGCGCGCGTGGCCGTTCGAGCGCTTTTTTTTCGGGAGGGAACTTGGCTTTTGCGCGAACAGTTAATACCGTCACAGAATGAAACTGGAAGTTTCTGCGGGGTCACTACGACTCCAAGCCCGTGGAGCTGTGCAGCGACGCCGAGGGCAGTGTCCCGTCGCCGATGTCCGCGGAGGACGAGCTGGGCTCGGATGGAGACTGCGTGCGCACAGTCCCGCACCTGTTCCTCCGGACGCCGAGAGCAAAGCCAAGCCCGATACGCGGAGACCCAAGCCCCCGTAACTCTACATCGCTCTCATCGCCATGGCCATCCGGGACTCGGACTCGCAGGCCGCTCTCACTTTGGCTGAAATCAATGACTACCTCATGAAAAAGTTCCCGTTTTTTAGGGGCACCTACACCGGCTGGAGGAACTCAGTGCGGCACAATCTGTCCCTCAACCACTGCTTTCTGAAGGTGCTCGCGGGGATCCCTCCAGGCCGTGGGGAAAGGACAACTACTGGATGCTGAACCCGCACAGCGAGTAGCACCTTCGCGGACGGAGTGTTTCGTCGGAGGAGAAAGCGCATCAGCAAAAAAACCGGCAAGGAGCCAGAGGGGCCGAGCCAAGCTTCCGCAGGGGACACATGCAGGGACTCTATCGCGACGCCTCCTTCCAGCGTCAAGTTCACGAGCTCTTTCGCCATTGACAGCATCCTCAGCAGACCTTTCAGGAAAGAGGAACGCCCTGTTCACAAACCTGACACCTGGCAGGGGGAGTGGACATGATGCCTATGTCATGCGGGGCTTCCCTGTCCGATCTTATGGGTCTCCCGAGAACCCCGCGATCAGCTGCCGTCACCAACGGGACTTTTTCCCTTTCCTGCCCCCATCCGAGTGCCTCTCGATCCCGCACACACCCGTGCCCGCGTACAGCCCGTTCAGGATTGAGTATTTGTTGTCATAATATTGCTGATCTAGGATGGGGAACTTTGGCACTTTCTGAGCACTCGTGACTTTTCGCAAAACACATTTCACCCGCCTGCATTAAATCGCGTTGATTTGCTCCGGAAAGTTCTGTGCAAAATGAAAAGGAGTGAAAAGTTGTGGACTATTTAATATTCTATTTGTTTGTGCTACTGAACGGTTGTGTTGTTATAAGTTGTTTTAAATGTATTTATTTGACTTTGAGTGTGTTGAACCAGGTGCCTCAAAAGATTCTAATGAAAGTTAAATATGATTGTGTTCATTTCAGATTTGCTATTCGAGAGATAAACTCTGTTCATGATGAGGCTTCTGCATCAATCTCGTTAACTGGAATTAATGTTTACTATTTTACTGACACAATGCATGCATATTTTATATTGAATAATAAAACATGCTTTCAATTTGAACACGAATTGATGATTTTATCGCCAGAGGTTTTTAAAAGATATTCTGTGAATTTTGTCATTTTCATGAATCATCATAAAATGTTCATAAATGTATACTATAATGTTTGCAATAACCAGTGAGCTTTAGAGCTATAGTTTTGATACTTTTTATTTTTTGTTTCCACACTTCCCAAATCCTCCAAACTTGTAGGCTACATATTAACATCTGGGCACTTTGAGAGCGTGGCAATTTTGAGACTTTGGTGAATGTCAACAAAACAAGATAAATCAGCACCATTTTGCGGCAGTTGTGAATATTAAATAAAAGATCAATATAAAATCCCGGTAGTATGCAGGGTGGGAGAGTCCCACACGAGCTGTCCGCGGTCCTGAAGATAAGATGATGAACTCAAATCTCAAGGCCAAGAACAGTGATGTAGCCTATATAGCATATTAAAAGCCATAACGCTTCATTTGTAAATATGAATCTGTCCGTTCTGCTTTAAAAGAAGCCTGCCTCTTAAAATACCTTTCATCGAGTCAAACTTAAATCATCGAGTTCTTATTAGTAGTAATAGCAGTTGTGGTGTTCTTCTTATTATTGTTAGTTTCGCTTGTCTTTTTTTAACTTTGTTTTGGAAAAATAGACACGTCTCAAATAGATAGATCAATAGATATACCATTTTCCCTAAAAATCAGACCGTTTCAAAGCAGGAATTGGAGAACTATGATATTAATTCGCCAGTTGATCGTGCATTTGATAAGTAGCCTTTAAAAAAAGTGAATATACGCCTTATTCACGGCAGCGCCATCTTTGATTTTTAATGAGAATGAAAGCGAGGCTGTGAGGGATAGACATGCATCTCTTCAATGGGCTGTACTGTTATTTAATGTGTTTTCGGATTGTTCTGCTCATGAAACACTGGAAAAATATCTTTCCAAGAAATTTCAGTTGACAAAAAACTCCCGACAATGTAAGCTGTGGAAAATTGTAAGTAATCTAGGAGCTTTATTCAGCTTTTTACAGCGGATGCCATTGGAAACACGGTAAGTCTATCCCTCACAGCCTCACTTTCATACCTGTCATGGCGCTGCTCTGAATAAGGTCTATTAGCATTCGCGAGCGTGTGGATGATGGATAACCCACACAGATAAAATGTCCATATATTTGTGTCCTTTATAGAGAATAGAATAGAAAATAGAATAGAAAATAATACAATATAATCTGTTTTGTCATTAAAACAACAAAAGTTTAGCAGCTCACAAGAATTGAAAAAATAATAATAGAAAAAAGCATAAATATAAAAGCATAAGTGACGTGATGTAGCCTATACAATAATTTGCGTAAAATAAAATTAAAACAATATAGTGCTGTTATAATATATGTTATAAGAAACATATCCAGATATAGACATAACATAATTTATGACATTTGATGAGATGATAGATAATAGATAGATAGATAGATAGATAGATAGATAGATAGATAGATAGATAGATAGATAGATAGATAGATAGATAGATAGATAGATAGATAGATAGATAGATAGATAGATAGATAGATAGATAGGCAGAAAGAGAGAGAGAGAGAGAGAGAGAGAGAGAGAGAGAGAGAGAGAGAGAGAGAGAGAGAGAGAACTATTCGCTGATTCCTATAAACACTACATAAATTAGTCTCAAATGTCGCATCATGTTATGTCTGCAACACTCATCACACAACCACGAAGTAAAAAAATCGACCTCAACTTCTATTTATTATGTTATATGACGTCAATGAGAAAGTCATTACAACCAATCAAACTGACAAGGCCTGTTGCCATTGGCGTTTAAAGGGCTGGAGAGGCTATACTGCAACCTACAGGATACAATAAAGGCTTACAATATCTATATCTACTGGCCTACATAACGAGAATCAGGATTATTCAAATCAAAGGTCATTCACATGATCAAATTTTATTATATTATAAAAGATTGTGGAATACATGTTAAATAGGTAGGCCTATTCATATGTTTCCTTAAAAAAAACATATTAAAATGAAGATGCAGTGAAAATTATCTAACTCACGTCATCAATTCCCCAAAGAGTGTAATCTGTGCTATTATCGGGCAGTTTATTTGTTTGATAGAAATTTAAACAATTGCTGAAGTTGTTGGGCTCGCGAGGGGGAGAAACGTTCGTCATTCGTAGGCGCCTCGAGAACTCAGTGCTTTGTTGTTTTCCTCGCTGAGTTTCCCCGAGAGCGGACACAGATATATTTAGCAATTCAATATTTATATTTTCTGTCCAGAACTGCAAATATCCGTCCCCCTGTCACGCGGAGAGTAAAAAAAAACCTCTAATATCGACATCTCTGGCAGTGCCTCCTCAGTTGGGCAGCTTAGTAGCCTATAAAGGTCACGAACAACAGTTGAGGAATCCAGCAGTCTAGTGCAACAACGAGAGTCTCAGGCGTTAAACCTTCAAAGTCTTTCACGTATTTGTCTTTTGCACCGAGCACGGTTTCTCCAAGCCAAGCGCGCATCCTGAACGCAGCAGGGACAGCGGGTTTGATGTTGCCGGGGATTTTTTGAGGGCGATTATTTTCTTTACCCTTATTGTTATGACGAGGGCTGATTTTATCTTTACATCCTTTTGTTGTCTTTGATAAAGATGTGAGGCTGCTTGTTTCTGCCTATGAGGCATGATTGTGAAAATTGCCTTCGAAAATAGCAACATTAGTGCGCGTATTAATGACCAAGCCAAAAAAAAAAAAAAAACTGCGGTGTTGGCCTAATGTTTCAACTTTAAGAGGCTTTCACCAGAATAGATTAGTTTACAGGCAAATAAATATGCATACGGAAATGTGTTTAAAATAATTATTGTTACATGTAGGCTAATGATAAAAAAATTCGTTAATTATAGAACCAAATAACATAAAGCATGTTATTATTATCATTATAATTATTATTAAGGTATGACAGGGCTAAAGGCACACCGGGTAAAAGGTACATTTGATTTTATTTTCCGCTAAACCACTAGATGGCACAAACACTAGCCGCTTTCCAAACCATCCGCTTTTCAAGATGCGCGTGGAAATTTTCCGATCCTTGACGCAAAGTTTGATCTAATATTTGATGTGTTTTTTAATGGTGTAGATTTAAGAATCCTACCGCTAAAATTATTAAATGTATTTTGAGACAAACGTCGTGTTAATGATTTTGAGTTTTGTTCACCAATTAAAGCAACAGCTTTTCAATAAAGGAAGAATATGTAAAAATATGGTTTTCGGGGGAGGGGGGGGAGCTCCTGCTGTCGGGGTGCACGACACATGATAATAAACAGCTAGTTGACTTTTCCATTTGTTGACGTGAAATGGTTAGATTCAGATGATAAATACATTTTATTAAGTTGGCCCACCATAATAATCACCATATTAACAACAAAACAATCCTATTGATATTAATATAACAATAGAAATGTATTATTGCTATTGTAAAGATATAGTATTTATTAATCGTCTTCAGTGCTATCAGAATCTTTACTTGTGAAACTAATTTTGTTTCTGTTTAAGCTAAATATATTTTTGGATTAATATTGTAATGACTGAAGTTAATTTATTGAAGAAAAGGGATTTATTTTATTTATCAAAACTGTGATCAAATTAACAGAAAACAGTACAAAACTTTGCCAAAGTGATTGTTTTGAACAAGTATTAACTTACACATTATTGAAAACTAAAATTGGTTTAGCTAAAGTGTATTTGTATCCTTTTTGTGTTTCTGTGGGACACCTCGTTAAGATTTTTAAACGAACTAACAAATTTTAATTTATCTTAATATGGTGATTATTATGGTGGGCCAACTTAATAAATTGTATTTATCATCTGAATCTAACCATTTCACGTCAACAAATAGAAAAGTCAGCTAGCTGTTTATTATTATGTGTCTTTCACCCCGACAGCAGGAGCGCTTTTTCCCCCAAATACCATATTTTTACATATTCTTCCTTTATTGAAAAGTTTTATGATTTATTTTTACACACAATCAATACAAACATGTATTTATTCTGCAATTGTATACTATTTTAAAGTGAAAAGCCCATCATTTCTTAAGGTGTGCATTTAGCCCCGCTGTAGGCTATTACTATTATTTTTATATAATAGCCTAAATCGGCATCGATTTGATTAGAAATTCTTAATTAAATGATTAAAATGACGTCAAGCAACTTTCTTTTGTGTTTTTCTTTCACGCTAATCATGGATGTTGGAGTTTTTTTTCGTATGGCCAATTAAGCTCACTTTCCACAATTAATTAGTCGTCCTCTCAGGGGGGATGATCGGGGTCCGGGACGGTAAACTGACACTGCGCTGTGTGTGGTATCCGAGCACTGGCGCAGCGGCTGATGGAAAAAGCCTGCTTCCACTCATGTCAAAATCATTTATCCAGAACAGCCCTTTACAAGAACTTGTATACACTTGGAGAGGGACTTTTTTCGCCCACCCCCATCATCCTTAACTTGACGAGATGCTCAACCAGGTCACTGCCTTACGCGCTCACATTCTTCTCTCTTTGGCGAAGCAACGAACCTTTACTTCGCACGTTATCCGGCTGTTGGTCAAACGCGCGAGCAGTACTCACAAGAAGTGCGTTCCTATTTCAACCTCCCATCTATTAGTGCCAGAACTCTCACCAAAACACGCCATTAATTACTGGAGGTCTGACAGCGTTCGCCCCGGTGTTTGGCGTGTGGCGCTGTTGATTGAAATGTCGGACTGAGGCTTGATAAATGGCGTTATTGCGTGTATTTAGGTTGTCAGAGGGGAGGTGGGGAGTCTCTCCACTCGGACTCTGCACAGCCTCCTGCCAGACCGATAGCTGGAGGCATGCCAGACATGGAAAGGGGTGGGTCTCCACAGTTTGAGGAGATTTCTTGGGAGGAATTTCAGTGGGGATCTAGAGGGCAGAGAGAGATTTACGAATTGATAGGTGGTCGCGTTTTGTTTGGCCGCACGTCTTTGCGCCAGAGGACTCTGGAGCATTGAGTTTCCTTCTCTTAAAGGATTAGTCTTCACGATGGCCACCAAGAGACTAAGGAGGGGTCGCTATCCTGGCGACACACAGCTGGTGGCTTCAGCGAGGAGCGCGTCCTGCGAGCAGAGCACAGTTGTGGCGCACTGACCTCGGCCGCCTTGGAAGAGGAATCACAGCAGGCTTTTAACAGAGATTTTCTTGGAGTACCTATCGTTTTCTCTTTCTTTTCTAGCCTGGGTTGACTCTTTTTTAAGTATTATTATAAAGACTGACCCCGTCGTTTCACATCCATTCAGCTGCAAGGCTTTAGCAATGACGACGGAAAGCCCTCAGCAACAGCTTGACCCGCCGCCTCCCCTCAGATCCAGTCCGGCGTCCAGCGGCGCGATGCACTCGGCGCTTCAGAGCACACAGACCGCGCTGGAGAGCACGACTGCGACCGGCACCAAAGGCAAAAAGTCCAACTCGGGCATGAGACGCCCTGAAAAGCCACCTTACTCCTACATCGCTCTTATAGTCATGGCGATACGGAGCTCTCCGACCAAAAGGCTCACGCTGAGTGAAATCTACCAGTTCCTCCAGGCTCGCTTCCCGTTCTTTAGGGGTTCCTACCAGGGCTGGAAAAATTCCGTCAGACACAATTTGTCTCTCAACGAATGTTTCATCAAACTTCCCAAGGGCCTCGGGCGGCCGGGTAAAGGCCATTATTGGACGATCGACCCCGGGAGCGAGTTCATGTTCGAGGAGGGCTCTTTTCGACGCAGGCCCCGCGGTTTCCGAAGGAAGTGCCAGGCTCTCAAACCCATGTACCGCATGATGAACGGGATCGGCTTCGGGGCTTCAATGCTGCCGCAGAACTTTGACTTCCAGTCGCCCTCCTCATCTCTAGCTTGCCACACCAACGGCTATAACCTGGACATGATGACCAACACGGTGCCTGCCGTTCACGCGGGTTACGATGGCCTTAGCGCAGGCCATCATGTTTCACACATGTCATCTCAGTCCGGGCTCCACGTACATGACGGCGTGTCAAGTCGCTTCTAACGGCGAGTACGGGCCGGACAACAGCAACAGCCCGCTTCACTCGCCCCCGCGGCCATGAACGGCTCTCGGAGTGCCACTCGCCGTATGGAGCCGCTTCGGCACACTGGGCTTCATCAGGCGTGTCTCCTTACATTAAACAGCAGCCACTGACCTCCAGCAGCCCGACCTCCTCTGGATTACACTCGAGCATGCCCCCGTACGCCTCTCTGGAGCAAAGCTACCTGCATCACAACGGCAGAGACTTGGCCGACATCTCAGGTGAAGCGCCACTGCACACACGCATATAAAGATCATCAGGATGTATGCCTGTTGTTATTCTAAAAAAATAAAAATTGTTACGCTTTAGCTTGCAGTGAGTTACATGTAGTAAATATATGAATAATTACAAATTATGCATAATTACAAACAATTAACCCTAAACCAAATCAAACCAAATAATCCATGTACACTATTTAAAAATGCCGCCCCTACATTTTTAGGATGTTTAAGTAATTTCAACTTAAATTATGCTACATTAAACTGACTTTTCAAAACCGAGTTGAATCTTGTATGACTTATAAAAAGTTGAAAATATTTAAAATATTTTGACGAGTTACAGAAATGCAAATACATGTCATAACTTATTGATCATATATATATATATATATATATATATATATATATATATATATATATATATATATATATATATATATATATATATATATATATATATATATTACAGTGTAGTTAATATTACTCAGTACTTTGGACTTTGGAGCATTACTGTGTAACAAAGACACTTTAAAATAAAAGTGTAACCAACTTTTTTAAAATAAAGCCTCGTTAAAAAAAGCCTGACTAAATACCACACAATTTAAGCATGCAATTCAATCTTAAAATCATGATTGTAGGCTACAAAGCAGCGAATTTTAAAAATGTACTCAAGCCTATATTTTTTCTAATTATGTATCAATGTTGTAGCACTGCGTATCGAAGCACTTCATCAGTGTTTTTAAATAGGCTACATTTGTATCACAATTATTGTTTCCGTTATAGCTTACATATTTATCCATATTAATTTAAAAAAATAATACAATATGATATTTGAAAAAGACACGAATCACTTATGTAGGCTACTGTACTATCATTCTTTTGTTTATTCCCTCAAATTAGGAAAAGTATAGGCCTAAGTAAATTCTTTTCAGAGGCCTAAATAGTTTTAGCCTACGTGTTTCGGGCCCGATGTTATGAATTACAGTTTGTGCGTGGCAATTAAGAAGTGGATTTTCCTGCAATTCTGTTTAGGAGAAGCAGTCTAATTAGGAAAATAGCAAATGTCTGACGCAGAAGGCCTCGCGCGCTTTTTCCCAATCATTTCTTAAGGTTACGAAAACAATGCCGCCTTTGCCAGTGGATTGGTCATGAAATCCAACTCTTACAAAAAGAGTTCCAAAAGGAGGTTTTCGCAGAATGCATTAAAAGAACCATTTTGGTTCCCCAGAGAACCTTTCAGTGATCAACTCATAAGAAAGGACGAATTTTATTTAGAGTAAAACCCATTAAAAAAAAAAAACCTGTAAAGATTATTTTGTGGAATTGAAAGGTTCAATTAATGTCCTTTATGGAACCATCAATGCCAGTAAATAACCTTTATTTTTAAAACTAAAGAGGTAGAGAGGTTCGGTCTGAATTATGCGCGATTGGTTCGCATCAGGTGAATATGTTTCAAGAAAATAATAATTTCTAAAATTCTAATAATGCGTTGAAACAAACAAAAGAGGGAATTGGATAGTGATTGAACATCAATTTAAAATTATTCAAAATTTAAATCATATCATTATTAATTTTTTACAAAATATTTGTATAGGCTAAAAAAACATTGCCATCGTTCCTTATACTGAAATGACGTTGAAGTTACTATAGTGTGTGTAGATAAAAAGCATGTCTTCTAAACATAACGAATTATATTAATGTAACTGACAGTGTGATAGAAAGCATGCAGTCCTAAGAAGATTGTAAGCATTCTTTCGTTGGCGGTATTATATATTAAAAATTGTTCTTTGGTTTTCGTCAGCAGGAATGTCTCGATACCAGAACCACTCATCGCCAGTCTGTGACAGAAAAGACTTTGTGCTGAACTTCAACGGCATCACATCGTTTCATCCCTCCAGCAGTGGATCCTATTATCACCATCAGCTGCACCATCACCAGGGAGTCTGTCAAGATGTCAAGCCATGCGTTATGTAATTTCAAATCATAAATCCTCACGTACGGACTGAGCTCGGAAATGACGAGATCGTGTGTGTGTTTGTGTGTGTGTTTGTGTGTGCTTGATGCACATCATCAGTTATCGACGAAGAACAAATGATCTCATTGAGAGAAACCATGAAGGAAAAAATGAACTGAGGACTCCAGAGGGAGTGGTGAAAAGCTTAATAAATATATTAACCATATCGGGAAACCTCGAAACTTCTGCAAAAAAGAAAAAAAAAAGAAAAAAAGGACACACGAAAACGGATTTATCCCAGTCCATAATCAATAGCCAAGTCTTTTGTATGAATTGAGCACATTTGCAATGAGGATGAGAGGGGGATATGCTCAATAACTGAGCATAAGAAAGTCGTAGAAAAATTAAACTTTTTTCTTATTTTAGATGCACTCTAGCAACACCGCGCGCGAATACAGAACTGACAGAAATTCAGCGGTGTGGGGTCTGATGCGTGTCACAAACACCACAAAATCATCTTATCTTCTTTAAACCTTATGTGTGTTTCTTTTCCCACCTCTTATATGTTCAGGGGTGAATGTGTGGATCTGGGTAATTTCTTGTGTAAAATGAAAGAGCCCTGCGGAAACCATCATAGAATAATAATGATTGCACTTTTAGTAGTTTAACAAGTTGACAAACCAGTTATGTACAGAACAATAAAACGATGTATTCTCAAAATCAGCAAGTGTATTTATTCATGTATTGCTTAATATTTAAACGAGTTAGCCTATTTGATTGTCTGGATAAAAAAACAACGGAAAAAATCAATATTTGTGTTCATTGCATTTATTTATGCATTTGCCTTTAAAAGTATATATAGAAAATAAAACAACTGGCTTCTTCACAATACGCATTTCAGGAGAAAAAGAAAACGTCCTTCTTGGATTGTTGTAAAAATAAACATGTAAAAGCGGATACAGTAGAGATAATAAACGATGAAACTGGGTTACGATAGTTATGACAACACAACTCTGTCACACTTTCGACCAAATTATGACCAATATAATCATTTTGTAAAACTCGATCGAAGGCAAATTCTAAATTAAGCATAGCCTACAAATTATAGGCTAAATAAAACGGATTACAGCAAATTTCTCAATTCGGCCTCAATAAACTTAAGCACGGAATCGTAGTCCCATATAAAATCAATAACAATCAGATAAAAGCGGGGGCCAATTCTTATAGCTGAATTTGATTATTATTAATGATCGAGTGAGACTGGTGTGAAGGTTTTCTCTGCTCATTTATGTAGGCCTTTTCGCAGAACTCCTGAAGTCAGATCAGTTAAACACAGTGCAATGTCTCCATCTACTGTTACATCAAATACTGTGTAAAGTCATAATTCATTATAATGTGTAATCCTTAAATTATGTTTCAGCCTTTTTAGAAAATATGTTTAGTTGGCTATGTATATTGAAGCATTACTTTATGGGCCTACATTCTTTTTTTCTTCTAAAAATCATACAAAACTAAAACGATAAATGTTAACTGATAAAGAAAAAACATCAATATAATCCTCAATCAATTAATAACACTTCAGTCGTCCAATCTTTTTTTTTAAATTACTATCCTATAAATGTAAATGTATTAGCCTACCTTATATTAAAATAAAGGTCCATGTCTTCGGATATACTTAACTTGTAGCCCTCAATCGGGTCATGGGGTCTAGACGACCCCAATCGACTTTTATTTAATAAAAAAAGTTCCCTTAATCTCAGTGTAATAAGATTTTGTGACTTTTCATACATTATCTATACGCACACACAAAAAACTGGGCTTGATTCGGTTTTTCTTAAGGTATGTAAAAAATTTTTACACTTCTGGTCTTTGTTTTGAAATGAAATGGGACATCGTTTTTCACATTGAAATGAATGGGAAATAGAAAAATATAGCCTATATTTTTTTGTGTGTGTCAAAAAAAAAAAAAAGAAAGAAAAAATAATCCGGCAAGTTGAGGATTTGTGGTATTTGGATAGTAGCCAAAAGTACTTTATATCTCCCAAAACACAGCATTAATGAATAGATGAGAAAACAAAACAAAAAAAATGATATATTATTGTATGATTAAAAATGTATATTTTTTTGTACAATTACTCAATCAATTGTTGGGGTCGTATAGACCCCGAAGCCCAGAAGTGTAAACAGAAAACGAAAGACAATTTGAAGGTTAAAAAGTAGCCTACACTATACGGTTAACTAAAATAATTTCGCAAGTGCCAGGCTATCTTTCAAATAATTCCTAAATATTACGTACGATTTTACTTTTTTTAAAGTGCATGAATTTAAAGCCTTCGATTAGCATATTCAAACAGAATAATTGTCGTTCATTCACACTTTAATGCGTTCTACAAATAATAAAGCGTTCTAAAGAATAACGCAAGTTTTCTAAGTGAAAAACTATTAATAACAATTGCTTGCTACAGATTGAATCGGCTTCAATGTCTTAATTTTAGGCTGTTCTTCAGTAACCGAATTCAAAAGTAGCCTAGCATAACCGCGTCTGCTGATCTGCAAGTCAATTCATTACAAATTATAATTCAGTTGATGGAACTATAGCCATTCAATGAACCAAGGGCTTGAATAAACAACAACGCTAACACTTGGTAGCCTTGATTAGCTTGTTCAGGTGTGTTTGGTTACAGTTGGAGTTAAATATCTCCGGAAAGTGGAGTCGAGGATCAGGCTGTGTTCTGCAGTTGTCATGTTCATTTCAGTTGATCAGAGTGAACACGGTTAGGCTCCGAAAGAGTTCGGCTTACGGACACGCCAGAGACACTCAATGTAAATGTGTTCTTTGTCACGGTCTTCACAAGAGGAAAGGAAGACATTGTTTTATGTAACTCGTCTCACCTGCCAGCTGTTTCTGCTGAAATATCGCCATTTTCGGACACATATTTAAATCTAAATAATCAAAATAAACGATCAAACCGGTAGACTAATGTGGAGCTCCCCAAAAAAAAAACGATAAAGATTAATTAATGGAGTGATTTTTTTAGACTGTGATTATTGTGTGTGATGAGCAATTGGTGTAGTAAAAAAAAATGAGTCAAATGAGAAATTTGTGACTGATTCCCTTCCAAAAATGAACCATGGTTTTATCCTATTACTGTAACTGTCATTACAAAAGGTGAATTCGTCAATTTTCCTTTCCACAGGGCTATGAATGAATGGTGGGATGTTTCAGGCCTTTGACTCAGTTTTGAACTTGTTGAATCTTTCGGTTTACAGCCCCATCTACCGGCCGGAACAGGTATAGTTACAGGTAGGCCTATATACGCTCCAACGCCCAGACTCATCCTAAACTATAATTGTAATTAATATAATAACTAGACATATTTCCCTGGTAACATCGTGACATTATATAAAATGAAAAAAAAAGAATTTTTTCAAACGATTATCAGTTCTTGATTTTTAGTACCCTTATAATAATTAAAAACAAAACAAACAAAAAAACAATTGGATAAGACATTGTTTGGCCCAGGATAATTCTATATGGTTTTAATACATTTTATAAATGCTGCTATTGTAACTTCCATTTAAACTGTACATTTTTCATAAGCAATAGCTTGGAAATTGGCCTTTAAATATAATTTCTCCCCACACTCATGCATATACTGTGGAATAACCAATATATATTTATATAAGTCTATATTTAAAAAAAAGAATGGCTTGATAAGGGAATTCATTTTGTTTTAGATTTGCAAAATAGTGATGAGGTTCATATTTATCAACAATTTGCTTCCTTCTCTTGCAAATATACACTCTTAAAAAGGGTTCATTGGGGTTCTATATATGAAGCATAAGGTTCCTTACTCAACTCCAAAGAACCTTTTATGCTAAAAAGGTTAATGACAAGAAAGAACCCTTTTGGCACAAAGATTCCTTATAGGCTATTATTCATTCATATATTACATTATTCTGCCACATTTTGTAGTTGTAATTAAATTATTGTTTATTAAACTGTTGTAGTAACTTAATAATCATGCTGACTTTTGGAGGAGAAAAACTGAAATGGCACTCTTCCTGATATTGATTAACTACATAAAATTATATAAATATATACATTTTCTAACCCCCATATGTTGATTTTTGTGATCATTCACATGCATTCATAAATACATTTTAGGGTCTTGATGTCTGTCAATCATATGAAATATTTAATCCGGAAAGGACAAAACAAATGATAATGAATGAACCCAAAGGGTTCCATATAAAACCTTTTTCCTGGTTACAAAGAACCCTAAAGGGTTCTTATTATTAAACCCTTAAAAAGGGTTCCTTTTAATGTTCTACCTTTTCTTCTAAGAGTGTAGAGATAACTATTTGCTTTTGAAAAGCATCTAATTTAAATTGCTTTACCTTGTGAAAACACTTCTCCATTATAACTTTTTAAAAACATTTATTGGAGGTATTCATATTTTGGATAAGAAATTTAATAATTTTTCACAGTAGAAAGTGTCTCACTTAAGATCCTAGTTGTTACCCAAAAGCACTTGTAATATGATCAGAAAGAAATTAGTTTTTATTGTGTAATTGCATAACGAATAGGTTCATTTTAAAATATTGCATGTATATTATTCTTGCAATGCTTTTCTTAATAATAACAAAGAAGACATATCACCACAATGCTCTTATTGGAAACAGATATCTTTGATGATTTTTGATGTATTTTACAAACGAGTTGCAATAGATGACATGATTCTTTTCTTAGACTCTTATAATTGATGACAACAGATTCAATTGAATAATTCTGTTTTGGGAAGTAAAATTTACATAAATTTAACTTAAGTTATTGGAGGGGTTTTTTTGTAAATATTTTTGAATGCAATCACACGAAATAAGAAATGTATAAAAAAAAATCCCTTTGTCTGAAAAAAGAGAATCTAATGCTTTACCTTGTATGAAACAATAGTTTTTTAATATTCTAAAAACATGTGTATGAAGATATAGAAAGATCTATGAATTCATATGATGTGAATAGATTGTAACTAAGGGATGGCTTTAAATAAACCAATAAAAAGCTATTTTATGGCACATTTTCTTGCACCTGATCCATGCACCAATTCTCAGAAGGATGAAATCCATTTTTTCTCATTTTACTCATAATTTCACTCGAATATATCACTATACAAAGTTTTAATAATTTAATATTTCACTTTCACAAACTGAAAGTTGAGTTCGACATTGTGTCTTGCAGCTCCCTCTGTTGGTCAAACGAATCACTATTCAATTGCTCTGGTAACCAGCAATCTATGTTGGTCTGGCTTTCCCCCTCTCTTCAGCTTTTGGTGTGCTGTCCCAGAAAAAGTGTACAGAACCAAGTCTTACCAAATAATTTTTCTTGTTTGATAAAAAGAGAAAAAAATGTCTAAGACAACCCAAACTTGGATGTAAACTAATCTCCGCAAATCTAGAAGTACACAGCAAAATTGACAGAGTTAATTACAACTCTAATAGAGTTAAAATCAACATCAACTCCAAACGAGTGACTTTTTGGCGTGAACTGAGGGGCCGTGAATTGTTTTCTGACGAGTTTTATGGATCATGTTAAGAGGGGTCAGGAGGTTCTCCCCAGAATTTTTTTTAATTGTAGTTTGGGAGGGACAGAAATACCTTAATGGAGCTAGCAGCAATTAAGTTATTTTAATATTAATAGGTGATTAAGGACTTCAAAAGAATTTTACAGATTTCAGTGCTAAATAAGGTGAACTATCCCGTTTATTTGAGAATGGTTAATATTTGACAGAAATATAAAAAAAGTAATCAAATAATTTTAAATAAGGAGCTTGTAAAGAGTAATTTATGATTTGAATCAGCTGCCTGATCCGTGAATAACCGTGAATATGGGAGAAACATCAAGTCTTTGATAGATAACGTTAGGTTGGATTTTGCAGTTAGCCTACAACAAATTTAACACCCTCGTTTCTATGAAACTAAAAACAGTTGAACCAGCTGGAGACTTGACGCAAGACAAAACAGAAGAGATGTTTCAAAACCGAATCAGATAACGTTACTATGGCTTATTGGCTTTGTATGGCAGGCAGTAACGTTAGCCAACTAGTTTACGGTTAGACTAGGCTAGTTATCGATAACGTTACACTGACACAACTTAAGTTAATGCTCTGAATTCGCAGCTAATATCAAATCCATAGGTGTGTTTCATTTGTCAGGGTCCCTACGCAGTGTTCACTGTTCCCTACTCCCTGAACACGGTACATCAGTTGAAGTGGACTTCGCTGACAATAATCACTCGTTTGGAATGCCCTGCAATGTCATCAAAGAAAGGCAACAACAGGGTTGCAGCAGATTATGATATAAGTTAATTAAATTTTGTAATTTACTTTCCTTTCTAATTTAAAATCAGGTTTATAGATACATTCATCACCCCAACCGTCCATAAACACTCTAGTTTGTATAATAATAACATTTATGAATACTCAATGCATACATAAACTCAGAGCCATTAGAAATTTAAAGGGTTAGTTCACCCAAAAATTAAAATTCTGTCAGTATTTACTCACCCTCATGTTGTTCCAAACAGATCAAAACAGATCTCAATCCCCATTGACTACCATAGTATGTATTTTTTCCTACTATGGTAGTCAATGGGGATTGAGATCTGTTTGATTTAAACTAGTGCTGGGCAACGATTAAATTTTTTTTTAATCGCGATTAATCACATGAATTTCTTGCGATTAATCGCATTGTTACGCAGAAAATTTAATAATGAATTCTAAAGTAATGTATTGCACACTTTTGATTTAAATGTACTGCTATATACATAAAAGTGCAATAACACGTGGTTTGCAAAACTTTAAACAAATAAGGTGCTTTATACCAGCAGAATTCTCTTTTACACAGTAGCAATAAAATATTTATTGTAAATATCAACTTAAACATTAATGTAATCAAATCAAATATTAAAACAAAGCTATTTGGCACAGGGGATTACCTTTTATCTAGTAAAAACGAGTCCAGTTTTCTTTTATTTTTTTCTCAACAGGTATCTTTTATCAGGGAGCAGCAGAAACAGTCAGTGTAGTCAGAGGTCATGACCACTACAGATATAAGTCGACCAACGTTGACAGTAGCTTAGGTTTGGTCATGCCATGGTTTCCCACGTACTCTAAGATTAGGCTACATTAAATAGAGGTAAAGCCCAATATAATTCTGCATCGAACTATAGAAATATAAATCAGCATTTAGATTGAAGTGGTTCGAGCACAAGGTGCAGCGACAAGCGGGTGCTTTCCTGTAAAACTGTTGCGGTCAAGCTCACCTCACGCACGCGCTCGCCCATTGCCGACGTCTGAATAGTCTCTTTTGTAAACGACGCGCAGCCAGCACAAATCATTGGAAGAGAGACTGATCCTCAGTTCGCTGTTTGTGAGTTTCCAGAAACAGTTATCAGGACATCAACAGAAGGGAAATCACATGGCAGAGCACCCCGCTAAACTAAACGCAGACATAAGGGGAAAGTTATGTATAATTTTAATTTAAGTTAAAAGGCTACAGCTGCGTGAGCGCACAGAAGCCGTTAGTTACTATCCGCGCCTGTCATTCACTCGTCTTGCGGAGCGCTGTCTCCCTTTCTATTCACCTGAGAGAACCTGCCAAAGTCCTCTCTCCACTGCTTGTTTGGGTGGGTTATTTGCTGGCTGACCAACATCCCACCCCTCCTGTGATCCATGGTTTGACTGTAGGCCTGTTATTCAGAGCCAGTGAGCAACGGACTTTAAAAAAATTAAATAAAAAAAACTGCGTTAACGTGCATTAAAAAAATTATCGGCATTAATTAATAAATGTGTTAACGCGATAATAACGCGTTAACTTGCCCAGCCCTAATTAAAACATTATTCCAAATATCTTCCTTTGTGTTCAGTAGAACAAATAAACACATAGAGGTTTGGAACAACATGGGAGTGAGTAAATACTGACAGAATTTTCATTTATGGGTGAACTAACCCTTTAAATTTAAAATCTCTTCCAATGGCTTTGCTCTATGGTTAGTTCTGACTGATGATGCGGATACACAATGACAATTCGTTTGATTTTCACTCTCCACTTCCTGTGAAGTGATGTATCGAGCATTCCCTTATTTCCTACGCCGTTTGCAGTGCCCTTCGAACTGAACATGTTTGTTCCCTCGGATTGGAATTTCACTTAAGATGGCGAAATACCCTATGAAGTCGACAGTCCAATTGCAGTCAAATGGAACATACCTCATAAACTTTTTGATCAAGTTAAAATTTCCAGGTCAACAACAAATAAATCCCACTATCTTTTAATATCATCCAATAACTAATTCAATGCCAAATTTGTTGCTTGCCCACCTACCACTTCAAGACCATCTGTAAAACAGTGCCAGCTGAACGTGCTAGACGGAGTGAGTTTCTTGAACATACACAGCAAAGATTCTAAAGCGCTACATGCGTCAGTGCTAGATTTGACATGTAGACACCATAGGAAAAAGGGGGCTGGGCTGAATGTTAAATTATGGAGCATAATATGAATAAAGTTGTGACAAAAAATTATCAGGGAGGAAAAATCTGAGGGGGCACGTGACTCTCTCCCGAGGGATGATAGTTGATCGCTTGCACTCTGCGGTTTGGTTCCCGGCATAAAGCCATTACAGTTAGGTGGGATTGAGCTGTAAAAGTGGTGGTGGCTACCCTTAACTTAAATTATTATATTTTTCCCAAATTTAGATGCCAGACAGTTTTCTAAAACTGACAAAAATCAAACAACCCAGGATAGCAAAAAAACCCCACTGATTACACACAAAACAAGTATTTCAAAATAAGTTTCAATTTAACTGGAATTTATTACATAATGCCAATAAACATAAATCTGGCTGTCGGGTAGCACATTTTCATATTGCACACATGGGTTGTACGAACATCTTCCCCAGTAGTCTCCAGTGCAACACGGTTAATTAGTGGACCCATCTGTTTTATCACACGGTAAGGACCTTTCCATTTACTTGCTAGTTTAGCAGTGAATTTAGTTTTTGCACTAGATTATGGAAAGTTCCTTACCCACACACAGTCTTCTTCTTCTTTAAATGTTAATTCTCGCCTGTGTTTGTTGTAGTTCCGCATTTGTCTGACATGAGTTTTTTGCTGTTCCATAGCTTTGGATTGAAACTGAGTTAAACAATGAACAACATCATATGCTGGCACATCTGGCGTGAGTTTTTTACCTTGGAGAAGCTTCTCCATTGGACTCTGTAGCTTTCTCCAAGTTGCAGTTCCGCAGGAGTCATTCCTATGGTCTCTTGGACAGCAGAATTGATGGCAAATCTTGAACTCCGGTAAATATTGATCCCACTTGCTGTGATTTTCATCTAGGTAGGCTGCTATGTATTTAATACATTAAATGCTATGTATTTAAGTGTCATTACTCTGTCATGTTGGTCTGAGGATGGTAAGCAGTAGTCAGTTTCGGAGTTACATTCCATTTGTCACAGACTTCCTTAAATACAGACGACACAAATTGTGTACCCCTATCGGGCAGCAGGAAATCAGGTATAGCCCATTTTTGTTAGGATTTCTCTGAAAATGGCATAACTGTAACAATGAAATGAACTCTGCAGTCGTAGGCCCCATCTGATTAAATGACTTGAGGTCTTGGTGGAATCCATCACCCATTGCAGTAAAGAATGGTCCGTAACAACAATAAACAACTTGTGTTCCAGATAATGCTGCCACTTCTCCAGAGCCCAAACTACTGCCAAGCATTCTTTTTCCATCGTAGAATAATTCACTTCAGTTTTGTTCAAAGCTCTACTAGTATAAGCTATGACTTCCTCTTTCCCATGGTCCCTCTGTGTCAAGACCCAGGACCGGTCTCCCTAGCATCTGTGTAGACAATGAAGGGGTGCTGTAAATTTGATTGTCCCAGAATGAAAGGTGTCATCAAGCTTATTTTCAGCTGCTCAAAAGCCTGCTGACATTGTGGCGTCCACTGGAAAACTCTGTCCTTCTTCTTCAGGGCATTGAGGGGTTCAGCAGATCTGGGAAAAGAATGGAACAAACCGGTGATACCATCCGGCTAAACCAAGGAATCGCTGGACCTCCTTGAGGTTCCTTGAAATTGGGTAGGAACAAATAACCTCAACTTTATTGGAATCAGCAGAGATGCCTTGGATACTCACGACATGGCCTAGTAACGTTAGTTCCTGCAGACAGAATTTGTTTTTTTAAGGTTGATAGTCAGGCCTGCTTTATTCAGCTTGTATAAGACACTCTGGATGTTAAGGGAAGTGCCGTTCAATGGTTGGGAATAGATGATAATGCCATCTATGTACACAAAGCAATTGTGACCACGTAGTTCACCCAAAACTGTTTCCATTAATCTTTGGAAGGTAGCTGGGGCATTTTTCAATCCAAATGGCATAACATTAAACTGAAATAATCCAAATGGTGTAATAAATGCTGTCTTCACTGCACTTTCAGGATCCATGGTCACCTGCCAGTGACCACTATTCAGGTCAGTGGTTGAAAAAATAGCAGCTCCAGAAAGAGATTCCAGTATCTCTGCGATGTTTGGCAGTGGGTATGCATCACTTTCTGTAACAGCATTTACCTTACGGTAGTCCACACAAAACCGGAGACTCCATCTTTTTTGGGACAAGGACGACAGGTGATGCCCAACCGGAATGAGAAGGTTTCACAATGCCTGCACTCAACATTTCTTCCAGTTGTTGCTCCACAACATCTTGTTTGGTAGGGGACATGCGATAGGGTCGTTGTTTTATTGGTACCTGTTGGGTGAGGTAAATACGATGTTGGAGAACATCAGTGCGACCTGATCTGAGCGCACATACCTCTGGATTAGCCTCCAGGACTTGACGCAGCTGGCATTTCCATCAGCTGGTCAAGTGGGCTCCATTCACTGCACCGTCAATAACAATTTTTATGTCCACGTCATCTGTGCTGAATGTAAATTTGGGTTGAGTGGGAGGAATTGAACTCAGAGAGAAATACTCGGTATTACCTTGTTGCTTTCCTTTTCTGGGTCTGTTTTCCAGTACACTTGCACAGCCTGGTTGGAAGGGGTGTTCCACGTCAGCAGTAGATTTGAAGGTATACTTCTTGTCGATTACACTTATTTGTAAACCACTGAAGAAGATGAAATCCAGGCCCAGGGCTACTGAATATGACATATCTGTGGGTGCTAGAACTGCAGCTGGTGTGGTGAATACTTTGTCATGAAGATTTATTGAAACATTCAGCCATCCAAGAGGAACCTCTGCTTCACCATTAGCAATACACAAAGGTCCAAGTGTCCAGGGTTGGAGGTCATGGGGTGATTGAGCAATGTGCTTCCAGAGAAACTCATGGATAAGGAATAGCTTGCACCAGTGTCCACAATGGCTTTTCCCTTCCATGAGCCAATACTGACAGGCACGATCAACTGTTGAGGCACGTTGACATGATTGATAGGAGTAGATGATGTATTTCTAGATGTAATGGTGGAAAAGGGTTTACCTGGGGGTGTTTGAGAATTCTTCATAGTTGTTGAAGACACTGAATTGTTGGAAGGGTATCCAGGCGGCTTGGGTGAATGGAAATTCTGTTTGTTACTAGATGGCTGATAACCTGAAGATGGGGTGGATTGAGCTGAAGAGAATAAAGTGAGGGCATGTACCTGGCGCATGAAGTCGCTCTACATCGCCAACATTGTACAGCAGGTTGGACAGGAGTCAGTCCCTCTGGGTGCTGCTACAACAGCTTTGGAACCAGCTTTGCTGTCACACTGCCTCTGTTGGTCATGGTCTTTCTCCAGTTGATGACCCAGTCGAACTAACTCTTCCACGGTGGTTACATGGCTACGAAGATTACTAGCGAGGTAAGGTTTTATGTTTTTAAGGATCATCTTAACTATGTCTGCTTCAACAAGTCGCCTTGAATCCGATGCCGGACAGTTCAGCCAACTCATCTTTGTAGTCCTCAGCTAGGAAAGCAGCAAGAAAAACAGACTGAAACTCACTCCATGTTGTAACAGATGATCTTGCAACTTCCCACCAGTTACGCGCAGTGCCATATAAAACTGTCCTGAAGGTGGCCAAGATGTCAGTGTCCATTAGAGGATGTACAGCAAGAAAGTCTTGACATCATGTTATGTACAACAAAGGATCTGGGTCATGAGCTGGCCTTCCAAATGCGGGAAATGTTAGCTTGAGGTACTTGAGGTTACACAAGTTACTTGTGATGGTAAAGGAGATAAGGGGTTATGATGAGAAATACTTTCCCACTCAGGTCAGTCATTATGACCAAAAAAAAAAAAGAAAAAGAAAAAAAAAGTCCCAATACAAAGTCACATTCACTTGTATTTACACTAAATTGTGTTCAGGTCACTGTTCGACGCCACTCTGTAACTCTGGTGGCTACCCTTAACTTAAATTATTATATTTTTCCCAAATCCGGGCGCCAGACAGTTTTCTAAAACTGACAAAAATCAAACAACCCAGGATAGCAAAAAAACCCCACTGATTACACACAAAAACAAGTATTTCAAAATAAGTTTCAATTCAACTGGAATTTATTACATAATGCCAATAAACATAAAAAGGTATTCATTTCAGAAAAACAAAAGCAAACCAAACAACCAGTAAATAAATAAATGAATAAATAGTTATATATTATTAACGTAACAGTTTAATTTCACAGTTCAAAATCAGTGTTCACACAATCACATAAACGCTATAAACGTAATCCCAGGTCCTACTGGTCACACTCTGGGGGTCAGCACGGGCAGATTTGTGTGTCCATATTCCCGCCAAACTTTTTATATTACAAAAGAAAAAGAAAAAACATTTATTTCACATTTTGCGGGAGAAAATTCAAACAGAGTGCAAAACTTCAAAGATCAATGATAATTCATTGAACTTAAACAATCAAGAAAGCACAAGTAAGCAGTACAATTGTGCAGATATGAATGAAATGCGTGTATGTCTGAAGCGTGTAAATGGGTGCGGTGTGAGTTGCATATGGGCACACTGACCAATTTTGGCAAACAGAATCGCAAACAGGAAAACGTAGTTAGTCCACGTCTGGCTCCAGGAAGGAAGTTTAACGGCCTTGGACTCGTTGAGAGTAAGCCACTCACCAACAACAGCCGGTCTTTCAAGTGCGTCGCTATGGAATCGCCAGACTCCACGTCGTATCAGACAGCATGTGCGGGAAGCCTCAGTTCAAACAACCACCGTCTTACACTTCACATGGTAAGCATTTACTTCACTCTCCTTCTCACAAACGAAACATATCCCGATGACGTGTCCTCTTTCAACTTGATTAAATAGTTCCCACCTCCATTTCCGCCATTAATTACTGGCTCCACCCTTTCCGTTTAAAAAGTGAAAGTAAACATAAACATGGCTGTATAGTTTACTGCACTGTCACAGAGCATGGGGGTTCCAGAAATGCAGGGACAAGTAGAACAAGAAGTTTCCTTTTTGTGTCTCCTGTTGTTGGCTCAAATATTCTTTTGTTATGTATGTATCTAATTCTGAGGAATCAGAGACAAAAAGTGTAGTAATTGTTATTATTATGAGTTATGGAAAGTTATGCCTGCACCAATGACTGTCTGGTGGCATGAGACAGACCTTATGGAAAACATTTATTTCTGGACATAACCCCACTGCTCCTGTAAATAACAGCTCCGTCTCAATAGGAGTATTGAGTCTTTTTTTCTGTCAACATCCTTGGTAAGCTGTCCTGAGCGTGGTAAGTTGTCAGGCAGCCTGTCGCTTTAGAAAGTTATATTGAGGTCTCAGTCCTCAGAGCTCAGTTAGGCGGCATGCCAGGTTGTTAGGCTTTCTGTGAGCCTCCTTAGCTACTGCCTTTACAGTACTGGAGTGTTTTAGGCCCCCTCTCATTACAGAGGCACATTCTTCTGAGACCTTCAATCGCTAGAGCTCCTCCCAGACAGTGAGTCTGAGTTGTTAGGCTTTGAGAACTCTCCTTGGTAAGCTGTTCTGAGCATAGGATGCCAATAGGCCTCCTCTCACTTTAGAGAGTTGCCATTTTCAGGCCACCATCCTTAGAGCTTGGCCAGGCAGTAGGGTCAAGTTCTTAGGCTCTCTTTAAAGGGCACCTATTATGGAAAATTCACTTTTACATGGTGTTTAAACATAAATGTGTGTTGGCAGTGTATGAGCAAAAGCCCCCTAGAATGATAAAAATCCACCCAGTGTAAACATGATGCAACAGGTCCCTCGAATAAATGTAATTTCGCTTGTACTTAGCAAACTTTATCACTGTATGTGTATGTAGTTGCTTTATCACAGTATGTGTATGTAGTTTCAAAAAATTGCCCCAGCATTAGTATTTGTGTGTCGTGTGTGTGTTGCACATCCCATAATTGCAAAGGGGATGCGATTACAACTCTATAAGTACATAAATGTATGAAATAACCATACCGAGACGTACTGGTCCATTCTTCATTTGTGTTTATTCTGCCGGAGTCTCTTCGTACTATTTATACTGTATATTCCGATTCGAACGTACGGCTGAATGACATTCAAAATAGCGGTTTCTCTCACTCTCTCAGCTTGCTGACTGCCATAGGTATCAAGTTACGCCCTCATCCAAAGGCAGGGCGGGATTTGCAGCTCATTTGCATTTAAAGTCGTATTCCCCAAAACAGCTCTTTAAAATAGGCCCCAAAAATGACATTTTCAAATGGTTATAATAAATTAACTGTGGGGTATTTTGAGCTGAAACTTCTCAAAAACATTCTGAGGACACCCGAGACCAATATTACATCTTGTAAAAAGGGGCATAATAGGTGCCCTTTAAGCCTCCTTGACTACTGCCTTACAGAGTTTGCAGTCTAATGGCTCTGCAGCATACCTTTCACCAGTGGCTACAGAAACAAATACATCAGTTTTGTAATTTCTTAGCATTGCATTCCAGACAGAAATTGATGTATAAAAGTTATCTTTATTATGAATATACAAGAACTTATTTAAAAAGGTAGGCTACAGAGAGTATACATGTCATAGTTTTATGCCAATTAGTAACAAATGCAGAATTTCAGTTGTTGTGTAATTAACACAACATTAGGCTTTAAAAAAATGTAATCTTATACACCAGACATGTACTAGAGGAATAATTTTACAGAATACACCTGGGGTAGTGGATCTGTGGAAGTGGTTTTAGTAATAGATTTCTATCAGGAAACAGGGTTTTAAATAAAGTGTGGTCATCATATAGTAAATCAAACGTTTAAGGCAGTATGTCATTTCCATTAGTTAATCTGGGAGAGAAAACAATGTTTACAATCTGTATAAGAAGTGAAAGAAAATTCCATAGAGGACATTTTTTTGTGTAAACATTTACAAAAAATAAGATAAAAAATTGCAGCGACAATCATCCTGACTGATCTGCATTCAAACCAAGATCTTTATTGTCATATATTTTAAGTCCACATGGCCAGTTTTTTTCTTTCGAGGAATTTAAGTAATTAAAACTTTGACCTTGTTTACTTGTCTCTTTAACAGGCAAACATTGTTCAACCAAATGATGGTAAACAATTTTCAATTCATACTGTGCCACATCTTCCAAATCATGCATTGTCAGCTGCATAGTTCTCAGAAGTTTAGAAGAACTCCAATGAATTAAGCAACAATTTGAGGTTTCTGGATCTTCAAGTAATGCATTGCAATGAACTGCATGTAAAAGTTTTGAAGGAAGAATCAAATTTGGGTCATCTTCGATGAAAACAGCCTGAAACTCACTTTTCACAGATCCACAGCACTAATGTTGCACTAAAAGACAATCCATCAAGAGCCAAGTTGTAACCTGTTACCTGGACAATGATTCCTCTTAAAAGGGTTTCATAATAATAATAATATAAATTCAACCAAGTTTATGAATGCCCTTTTTTGATTCCAAGAGCTTAGTGGTCTCAAAGTCATCATAGTACAACTAAAGCTGTAAAGCAAAATTTGGTCATTTAGACTCCATGTTAAAGAAGGTGAAGGGATTGTCCATGTGATTAAATACTGCTTCAAATTTCTGACTGATTTCTTCACTACCCAGAACTAATAAAAAAAACTTCTCAAAATTGTCTCTCTTTGGTTGAATATCATTTATCAACTCCTCAGTTGAAATTACTACACGCTGAACTGTACTGTTAACTGATGCTTGTAGGTTGAAATTCTTCAAGCACTGCTCTATCATGTTGTGAAGTTGAAGGTATTGAGTTAACTTCACTGACATTCAGCTCTAAAGTTCTTTCACAAACGCCACTGAATTTGCCCTTATTCACACCCACATTGTGGACAGTCCCATCACCATGAACAGTGATATGTGATTCTACACCTTGTAAACTCAAGAGCTTCCCAGGGTAAAGTCTGTGTAGAAGTTTCAAATCCCGGCAAATCATAGATAAAGCCTGCTAAATAGATATTTGACTGCTGTTTTTTTGCTACAAATTATGTAAGCAGAGTAACCGATGATTTTTTGACAAGAGTGCGCCTCAAAAAAATCTGCACCATAACAGGAGTTCTGACCTTTGTCACAAAAAGTTGATGCACACACATTTAATAATTGAAACATTGGATTTTCATGCTAAAAGTTCATAATAAAACATATAATCTAGTATTTTTCAATAAAAAATTATAGTATTATATTATCCTCTAAAATTATAATATATGTATATTATCCTCTAAAATATAATATCTTTTTTATCGCCTTTTTATTACAGCACATATTTTAGTAGTTATCATACATTAGGTATCATTTAAAAGCTTACAAACTCAGAATTCATCCTGTGAAACCCGTTTTATAATTGAATGTTGCGTTACCATAGAAACAGAACTCTAAATTATTTTATCAGGCTCCTCCCCTTTAGGCATCATTATATATTCATAATTTATGATCAAAACCTTTTCTAATCTTGACAAAATACATATTGTCTGAAAACTCTGTGTCTCAAGGTACCACATTTTGTGAAAGAATTGATATTTGGAAAGAAATGTATTAATTTGTTAAGGCAGAATGTATACAACTAAATTCAATGGAATTCAATCGCACCTGGTAGCTATTTTTGGTACTACGCCTAAACAAAATCTCATGGGAACTTCAATTTTTGTGATATCAACTTCAAATTTGGAACATAACTTAGTTAGATTTATGGCTTTGATTATATTGTAATTTTAGAGTAAAACATTTTGAAAAAAAATATATTTGATATAAAATAAAAATATATAGTACAGTATATTTGATTTACTGTAAAATTAAACTTCCTTAACTTTTCATACTCTCTTTTTTTAAATGTTTTCACTTCAGCAATAATCTGCTGAGTGTTTTCTTTAAAACGAGACCAAACTTGGGTCTATAATCCAAAGCATTCTTGAATTACAACCATTTAAGTATGAAGAGTGCATTTTAACCCCATTCTCAAAAAAAGGGGGGGGGGGGTGGACAGCTAAGTTCATCAAATGCTGCTGCAGCCATCTGAGTCATGAACAAAATGGTTTCATGTAAACAATAATGAAGAACCTCTGAATGACACCTTAATAAATCTCAGAACAAGGTCTCAGCTACCTGAAGGGGGCTGATCTTTGCTGTCTTCCTGTGGACCCCTTTTGGAGTTGGGGGCAGCAGATACACCATCAACAATAATGTAGACAGGTCACTTTCCTACTGCTCGTTTTCACAATTTGTCTGACAAGTAATTTTGTTTCAGTGATTTACCTTTGAATATATAAAATGTTCAAATTCAAACATCACCCGATTCATGCTGAACATCTTTGATGAATTCCCCAATGTGGTGATTGGAGAACAATCCTTTGCTGTCATTGATTACTCACATATTGAACTAGGCCGAGCCACTTTGCCAAAAACTCTCCTGAGATCTGTTCTCCAAACAGTAGCAAAATCTCTTCAACAATAATTGAGTAATTAATTAAATATGACAAAAGATGACAGTAACCAACCTTTTATTTTGAAAGGGTTAATTTATTTAAAGGGAAATTGTGACAATCAGAAAGAAATAAGAATGCTCAGAGACACCGGTGCAATGCAATCTTTTATTGTGGCAGATAGATTACCATTCTCTGAGGACACTTTCTGTAACTCAAATATGATAGTTCAGGGCATTGACATGAGTTGTATAACTGTGCGATTACATCATATACACTTGCAGAGTGAGTTATGTACGGGATTTGTAAGAGTGGCGGTACGTCCTTTTTTTCCTTTTCAGGGCATTGATTTTATCCTTGAAAATGATCTAACCAGAGGAAAATCTTGCCTGTGTTAGAAGTTGTTGAAAAACCAGATGTGTTTAGTCAATCAGATGATGTGTCGCATACTTACCCTGAAGTTTTTCCTGCATGCGCTGTCAGTCGCGCTCAGTCACGTAAAGTGGGTGATATGGTGGGTTTGTCTGACTCTGTTTTATCCCTCTTCTTGCTGGTGATGAATTGTGTATTGATACGTCGCCAAAACTAGATAAATCACAGTCAGAGATTTTCAGAGGAAATGTGTCTGACGCAGATGAGTTAAAATTATCCGCGTACACAGAAAATTATTCTGCACAGAAAGAAGATAAGTCTCCCATTGCTGCTTTTAATTCTGCCGTCTCTCTTGATTTAGCTAAAGATAAGAAAGTTGCTTATTTTCTTGAGAATGAGTTATCTGATGAGAGAAGTGGTGTTCTAACACAAACGATTCAGATTGGAATGTTGTGTATCAGGTGGTTGTTCAAAATGTGTTATGTTTAGTGCATGATCATCAGAAAAAAGTACTAAGACGTATGATAGGATTTTGCGGCACTTTTTCTGGCCAGGCTTAAAGGAAGATGTTGCACAGTACTGCCGTACTTGTCAGTACGTGTCAAACTGTTGGGAAGCCGAATCAGGTGATTCTTCCTGCTCCACTGTTTCCCATACCAGCTCTTAGGGAGCCGTTTGAGGTGTTGGACCATTGCCTAAAACTAAATCTGGTAACCAGTTTTTGTTTACCATAATGTGCATGGCTACAAGTCTCCAGAAGCAATTCCACTGAGGAAAATCACCGCACTCGTTATCATCAAAACGTTAAGTTCTTTTCCACTTTTCGGTCTTCCGAATATAATACAGGGCACAAATTTTTATCAAGACTATTTAAACAAGTATTGGAGTCTTTGTCAATATCTCACCGAGTTTCAAGTGCGTACCATCCACAAAGCCAGGGCGGCACTTGAACTCATTCACCAGACACTTAAGTCGATGCTTAAGAAGTATTGCATGGACACTGCTAGAGACTGCTTGAATACTGCATGGTCAATAGCTAGAGAATCTCTCAGCGAATGCTCAGAAAGGCATGAACCTCTCTGGTTACATGAGAAGTCTTGTTGTTACGGAGATGCGTGCTGTCTGTTAAAAGAGGTGTGAGAAATTTGGGTGCTTCAGTTCGAGAAATGAGTCTACTTGGAGAGACGAGTGAAGGAAGCGTGCAGTGTCCAGGAGGTGTGGATTATGCTTACCTGGGTTTGGATGACGTGACGGTGGGAGCGAGAGTTCAGTTATGAAGCGCGGCGGATGCTCTCTTAACTCGGCTACCAGTTACGTTTGAGGTGAATGCCTTGGATTATGCCTAATTGACTGTTTTCCTGGACTGTGCTGCAAAGGAAGCTCCTGTTAATTACAGGCATGAAAACGGGTCAGGGGTGAAAAAGGTGAGAAGGATATTATCCCTCTAGGGGGGTTCGGGGTCATGCTCCCCGTAAGAAAACGTTAAATATTCCATAATTAAAGCCTCAATCTGATGCATTTTGAGATGCATTTTTTGCCAACCTGGGGAGAGCTGGAGAAACTTAACTTCAGCCATGAGTCAAAAATATTATGGCCTTATTTTAATAATAATTGTTTTTTTAAAAGATCGATACCGATCCGTTACCATCGCAGTAAAAAAAAAAAATAATAATAATAATAATAATCTGTAGAATTTCTATAACTGTGTGTTGAACTGATAATCACTCTTTTGTGTGTTAAACACAGTCTACTTAATACAGAGAACTTCAGAGAAACAACAACAACAAACATATGATCATAACCTATGACAAAAATTATATCATCAACTAGATTAGTGGGTAACTCAGTCAAATTTAGTCTAGAAAAACAATAATTATATAAAATCAGAACATTTAGTAAAAAAAATAGTGGGGAACAAATATGAGACAGTAACTGTAGCACTAAATCTGGTAAAACGTTGCACATTGCTCTTTGTATTGTTGTAAAATGCATTCATGAAAAACAAGATAAAAATCAAAAAGATCAAATATTTTATAGTCTACTACAAAATTAAGAATATATATACAGCACAAATGTATAGCACAGCTGTTTAATGAGGCAGCACCATATGCTAGATAGACAGAACAGAACCAAAAAATACTATTGATAATTTTTCATTGCGCAAAAGTATTATGATTTGATTATAAAAGACTCCAATGCGCATCGCTAGCGCTGAATGATGCGCTTGAGGCAACATGAGTCACAGCGCGCAGCTCTTCCATAGAGCTCTTCGAGTCCGCATTGACAAGTTCAAAGCACAAAGGAAATATATCGATGCATAGTGTATTATACAGTATCTATCTATGCAATCGTTTATTGAGCCTTTTCTTTTAACGGTTTTAAATTTCAGTTACTGTGCGCGTGAAGAACAATGATAGTGCTCTCCAGTGTTGTGATCTAGACACGCGGTAAAGGATGATAAACATGATTGAGGTACTACAGCAAGACAGTCAATGTATACGAAACTATAGAGCTTTATCTGCAGATCGTCTATAGTATAATATAGTATTTATCTATAGTATAATAATATTAACATTTAATCATCTTGGAGAGAGATTCATCGTTGCCAGAAACGCGACGCTCTGTGCTGTTTGAATGCTGATGACTGACGACGCGCTGTGCTGTTTGAATGCTGATGACTGACAGCGCTGTGCTGTTTGAATGCTGATGACTGACGACGCGCTGTGCTGTTTGAATGGAGAATGACTGAGGAGTTGACGCGCTGTTTGTTTGAACTGAATTGAGAATTACTGTCAACCGCAGCGGAGGGAAACGTTTACGCGAACTTGAATTTAATGACTTAGATATTAATTCCTACCTCACATTATACTATAGTACGGCTTCATTTATATTATAGCCCCCCCCCCTCCCTCCCTCAAAACATTTTCTCATCGAATCTACACGATTCACGTAGGTCACCTATTTTGGTTTCAAAACGGCGAATTTCGCCGAAAGGTGATTGATTTTCATGTCTGTAATTACCTGATACTCCAAATGAAGACTAGTGATGCCGGGTACAATCTTGACGCACCCACAGTACGTGTACACGCCTGCGAGACATCCACACACATGCCGCAAAACACATGCACACCCGCAAGACGTGCACGCACACAAGTAAACATATTTTTTTTTTGTGAGAGTTCATAAATTGAAGTGATTGCAAGTGAAGGACTACTAGTAATGCCTCTTTATTGAAATCATGTCTTTGTTTTGGTTTTTCCCTTTACACTGCTACAAATATATTTTCGTTTACTGATAGTTGTCTGTTTGTTTGTTTTTTCTGCTTGTCTTGATATCCATGACGGGGTGTTATGGTCTTAACCCGTGTTATGACGTTTGAATATGAATGTCTTGTTTTGCTGTGTTGATGTGGTTGTGTTGACTGTCTAAAATAAATTAGCAAATTAATTGATTGGTTTTCTACAAGTTTAATTTACTTCTTCATTCTTACAAGTCCTTTATGTAGTTGGTGGTTATTTATATAAAGCTATCCGGAGTTTACTATTTGCCAGGAATAAATGCCTGGCTGGCACCGAACAAATAAAAATAACTAAACAATCAATAAATGTTTATTAATGGGCTACCATCGTTACAAGATTCTGCACTGATTTTCGTAAAGTGAACGCCGTAACGGTGCCAGACAGTTATCTGTTACTGCGAATGGAAGACTGTGTGGATAATATTGGGTCTGCTTGTTTTGTCACTAAGCTGGATATGTTGAAAGGATACTGGCAAGTTCCACTTACTCCGCAAGCATCCGAGATTTCAGCGTTTGTAACTCCAGACAAGTTCTTGCAATATACAGCGATGGCTTTCAGTCTCAGAAATCCCGCTACGTTCCAACGTCTTGTAAATATCGTCTTGGCTGATGTACAAAATTGCAATGTGTATCTCGATGATTTGGTTTTATACTCTGTGAATTGGAAGGAACATGTGCTTGTTGAGAACGGTGTTCAAACGTCTAAGTGCAGCTAACTTAACTTTCAACTTGGCAAAGTGTGAGTTTGGTTGGAGCGACTGTCACTTATCTAGGTAAAGAGGTTGGACAAGGCCAGGTACGACCAGTGGAGGCTAAGGTTACCGCTATTGCAGACTTTCCAGTCCCTACTACTCGACGAGAGTTGCGAAGAATCCTAGGTATGGCTGGTTATTACCGCAGTTTCTGTAAAAAATTCTCAACCGTTGTTACTCCACTCACTTCGTTACTTAGTCCATCTAAAAATTTTAAATGGTCCGTGGAGTGTCACAATGCTTTTGATTGTGTCAAAATGCTTTTATGTAATGCACCTGTTCTCGTTGCGCCTGATTGCACACATACTTTCAAGCTTGAGGTCGATGCAAGCTCTGTTGGAGCTGGAGATTCTTCACTTAACTTAACTATTCTACCATTGAAAAAGAAGCACTTGCTCTCTTGCTTGCTCTCCAGAACTTTGAAGTTTACCTTGGTTCCAGTCGTTCTCCCTATCATAGTATTCACCGATCATAACCCTCTAGTGTTTTTATCCAGGATGTACAATCGAAACCAGCGTTCGATGCGCTGGGCTCTAGTACTCCAGAATTATAATTTGGAGATCAAGCACAAAAAGGGTGTTGATAATGTTTTGGCTGACGCTTCTTCGAGAGTGTAAAATCTTGTCTGTTTTAACTTGTTTTTCACAAACAGGTTTGTTCTTAAGGGTGGGAGTGTTACGTCCCTGTAGTCTCGCGTATGTGTTTTCTTTTGTTTTTTCTTTCTCTATCACATTCTTACGCTTGCGTCACCACTCGTCCGCTGTTGGCTGAGAGAGATGTCAATCATCACCTACATTGTGACGTCATCTTCTCCCCGCAGACTATCAAGTTCACCCCTCGAGTTTAAAGGGAAGCGAGAAGAACGCATGTCAGCCTTGTTTCTTTCTGTCGCTCTGCTTGTCGCTTGTATGTTTGTTATTTTCTGTTACAGACATTGTCCTATTTTTGTTCTTTCTGCCATGGTGGCGTGTTCTGAGATTACCAAGTGTAATGTGTTCTAAGGGTGCGTAACACCTGTCCTCTTAAAAAAAATCTGTGAGCTTGACACATTTTGGCAGCATCCTCCTCCAGTGTCTTTCTTTATTCAACCTAGTTTTTTTAGCCCCTCCTGGCCATGAATCGTCAGAACACTGGCCCAGCTATTGATAGCCTACCTGAGAAAACGTTTTGAAAAGACGGGCTATGGACCCAACCAACTCTATTTGGAAGAGAACTCCCTTACATGGTACAACCCATGCAGAGGCTGCACGCTGCGGCGGTGTTAAATAAAATAAAAATAAAAAATCCATGACCGGCCCAAAAGTGAAGTCGTCCACTGGGAATTCTCCCGATTACCCACCCCAGGCCTGCCCACTCCAGTCGGGAACCTGTTGAAGGATGGCGAATTAAGCGAAGGGGTGGTGCTGATTACAAGAGAGAGACTTTAAAAAAAAAGTAAAAACACCTTCAGATTAAATTATTTATAGCACATATGTAAATGAGATTAGAAACGACGATCAGATTTACATGCATACATATATTCACAAAATAATTTGGTTGGTTGTGTCATTTCAGCGATCGTGATGCGCATAGGTAAAGGTATCTATTTAATTGCCCACTTGTTTGTGCGTCCAGCTCAGGAAATTTGTCAGTTGAAAAAATTCACTGTCCATGTTGCAATACTGTATGAAAAATTCTCATTATGTACAAAAGAAATTGGCTAAAGAAAAGCCCAAACCTCCACATCCCAAGACGTTCTAATGCCGATGACAACAGCAGCGTACCCCGCCCTGCAGCTCACCACACGACACCCCTGCTCACATGGGCGACAAACCCCAGCAAGTGCCAAGGCTGATGGTGTTGAGTGACATGGGTGATGAAGAGCCCTTAAAAATACCCCAGTCAATCATTTAGTGGCAGTGGAAATAGACGTTCATTTAGTAGCTCTTGGTTAAAAAATAGAGAGTGGCTGGAATATCCTGTTGAACGGGATGCTGCATTTTGTTAAGCGTGTCGTAATTTTGGCTCAGCTGGGACAGATGATGCATTCACAACCACTGGCTACAACAGTTGACACCATGCCCATGTTCAAAATAAGAGACTAAAAGGGCATGAATCCAGCAAAGAACACATGTCAGCAATGGTGCTGTGGAAAGACAGGCTCTCAAGAGTCAAAAAAGGAACTGAGATTTCATCACTTGTTAAAGCTTGAAAGGTACCATGCTGCTATATTTATTGCTGTGAACCAGCTGCCTTTTCATGATCTGAAAGGCTGTGGCATTTTCTTTTAGTTTTGATGGACTAAATAAAAGTGTCAGGGGCTCTGAACTGAGGACTCAAATGCAGAGGTAAGGAGAAAAGAGTTTGATGCAACCTCCAAGGTTAGTGACAAAAGTGCTCAAAAGTTAAGGTGAGTTAGGGGATCTCCAGATCTGTCCATAAGACTCACTGGACACACAGTCCAAGACCACCTCAGAAGCAGCGCACAGCTTGGACGGGACATGAAAGCAGAGAATGAACAGCCAGGAGACGATCAGCAATAACTCCTCGTCTTAGCATCCTGAGCACAATGGTGAACAAGGTAAGCCACGAACCACAACAGTACAGATCCACATGAAACAACACTCAAAACAATCTACTGACAAACAGGTAGTGATGTTACATCTGACACCCGACACTCCGAAGCTTGCTTCAAACTCTGAATGGTCCTTGTAATGAACCACTGCTTCGGAGCTTGTATCGTTACGTCACTAGTCACATGAAAATGATGTCTGAAGCATTCCTTCACTCCTGTAGTGAACCACCTGACTGCTTTGACAGCCCAATCCAGTGTTGACAGGTTTGAAACCTGGCAGCAGTATTTCTCATAAAAGTTAAGCTAAACCATGGCAACACCGTGGGTTGTAGTAGTCGGTGTTTGGATTGGTGTTATTGTTGAGGAGTGTGGATTGCGGTTATTTCGTTGTTGTGATGGAGCCAGTGAGAAAGAGAAGTCGTTCCCAAGTTTGGGAACACTTTAAACTTATTTTCCCAAATAAAGTTAGTTCTTTGACATTTCTGCATACAAATATTTATACAAATGTAGTGAATGATATGGAGCAGTACAGTACAATGGATTGCTTTTACGTGATATGTGCTAACATCTGCACACATCTGTTTAACTCTGCATTTACTGAAGGAGCAGTGCTGCTTCACACTTCACACAGTGCTACTGTGCTGCTTCACACTGACTGCAATTTTAACTTAAGGAAGTTTTATTTCTGTGTAAATGTTTTTAAACAACAAAAAAACACTTATTTTCTTTTAATTGTTATTATAAAATCTCATTCATTTTTATGATTTGTGATGATTTTAAGGGCTTTTTCTCTAAAATTGTTTTCTTATTTCTGTGAATCTGTGTATGAAATGTGATCTTAATAAACCTGCCTTGCCTACATGTAATTGCATAGATCCTCAAACAGATAAACGTTGTTGTTACAGGTTCAGTGCTTGGTGTGTGTGATCAGCAGTTCAGCGTATAATAATAATATGTCTTCCATGCTGAGGCATAATAGGGCTAAGCATGAGCAGTCTGGAGGTTCATTGGAAAACTTCAACTGTCAAGGTAAGTGATATATTAATAAGGATGCATATCTGGCCCTTACATGCCATTATGTAGACGACAAGGATAAGCTTGCCACAGTACTTCTGGGGGTACGGTCATTTCCTACAGCTCACACTGCAGAGAACCTTGCAGAGGCCAGGAGGTTGCTTTTTGAAGAATGGGGTATCCAGAGCAAAATAAAATCCCTGGTGACTGATGCTGCTTCAAATATGATAGCCACTGCCAACAACTTGAAGATTAGGCATGTTATATGCATTGCACATGCCTTGAATTTGGTGGTCAAGAAGTCCCTTGATGCAACTCCTGGTCTGGAAGATGTCGAGAACCAGAGCGTAAAGGATGGTGACTTACTTTAAGACCAGTACCACTGCAAAAGAGTGGCTAAGAGAGAAACAGGAACAAATGGGACATCCTGTGAAGAAGCTAATTCTGAGGTTCATACACGCTTGAAGAGTACCTATTTAATGCTTTAGCGTATACATAAAGAGAGAGAACCAGTGGCTACACTGAGAACTGATGTGGCTCCTCTGACATCAGAAGAATATCAGGCAATATCTGAGTGCATAAAAGTGCTAGCCCCATTCCAGGTGGCCACCGTTGAACTTTCTGACAAAAGAGAGTATCTGGCTCTAAGGTCATTCCCATGATGAAAATGTTGCGATACACAATAAATGAAACCCTCAAAAACATTAACCAATGACACAGGAATCCAACTGGGACAGGATCTGTCAAGAAGATTAGCAGATACATTTTCAGCTCTTGAATCAACAAGTGTTTTGACATTAGCTACACTTTTAGATCCATTAACCATTTTTTTTTAACACAATAGTACCAGAACGCAATAATGCTTCGAAACACTTCATTTGGCCATTACTACAAACAGGGGCAGACACAGACAGAGAATATAAAGGAAAATGAAACAAGCAACAGGTGTGGGAAATCAACTTGTAATCTGTGCGCAGCTGCAAAGAATCAGCACTGATTGCCCAGGTCACAAGCTGCAGAAAATGAGAGAACAAACACAAAAAACAGGAAGAAGCCGATGATGCACCCTGATCAGTGAAGATCACAACAACATATATTCATAACTCAGCACAAATTATCGAAATCGAAATTATCGAAAACATGAGCACAATTGCAACAGAAGAGATGAGTTGTGCATAATAAAAATTAAAGGCACCAAAGATCCCACTGGATCTGAGAACATTATAATTGTGCTGCCGTTATGTGGACAAGACAAATTGTGTTGGAGAGAGCCTTGTTTCTTTGGCAATGACTCAACACTTTGATGCCATGTCTCTGACCAAGTTGATCTTATCACAACTTAAAGATAAGGGATTGAGCACTGACAAAGTTGTAAGCCAGTGCTATGATGGGGCAAGTGTCATGTCAGAAACAAAATATGGGGTACAGAAAATCTTGCAGAATTACAGAAAAAAAGTCAAATCACCTTTACTTATATGAACACTTTTTAGTTTTAGCTTTACAGTGATAACAGGAAAATAATGCAACAAAGTTTGTTTCGGCTGTACAGCAGATCTAGAAGAAAACTGTCATTGTTCAGCTTAAATAAGTTCAGTGTTCATTTTTGTTGTAAAAAGTTATTCATTTAGTTAATTAATCTATACAGCCGCTCTGGAGAAAACAGGGATGTCATGGTCGTCATCAAGCTCAGTTCAGTTCTCAGGAAAAGGTGTCAATGAAGACAGATCAATAATATTGTTGAATATTAAGTGTCCCAAACTAAGCAAGCAAAATGCCAAATGCCAAATGCCAAAGGCAACAGTGGTAAGAAACCCAAAACTCTATCAGGAGACAGAATAGAGAGAAAATAACCTTGGGAGAAACCAGGCTCAGTCTCAGCCGCAGTTATCCTCTAGTCAATGAACTAACAATATATGAATATGATTCAGACAGCATTATAGGGCAAAAGTCCAATTGGATTGGCACATTCAGAATATTATCCAGTTCACATCTGGTCAAAGATTTGGAGTCACGCGCGGTGTGGAGACAGGTTCGTGCTGAGTTAGGCCTTCACAGGGGAGATTCAGGGATGCGTTGTGGTCGTGTTTAGCGCAGGTCCACCATCTGATCTCTGGATCTGGCCCGGATCTAGGTTGACTACATTATAGGTTGTGGTCGTGACTAGGTGCAGGTCCACCATCTGATCTGGATACGGCCCAGATACAGCTGACTACAGTAAACCTCAGGACAAAGAGAATGGCGTAGATGCCATTCTTCTTGTGATGTATTGAGTGCATCGGATTCACACTACTGATTCGAATTGCTTTGTGTGTCACTCAGACCTCACTATTTGCAGAGAGAATTCGATTGTGTGATCATATTTGATCATATGTGCAGTGTAACATTCCACCTAGGGGCAATTCAGGTAAAGCTGACGCATGCATCGCTGAGTGTGCACATGAGCAGCTTCAGCCTCACCTGGAGCCCATATTTTCTTTCTGGGCGATTTCAATCATTGCAAGCTAAAAACTGTGTTAGTGGGTTTTGAACAATTTGTGCACTGTGACATCAGGAAAACTAACATTTTGGACAAATGATATGGCAATTTGAAAATGCATATGTAGCCAAGTCAGAGCCCCCTCTGTCCAACATGGATCATAATGTTGTACATCTGAATCCTTCCTATAGGTCAGTTTTTATGTCACAAAAGTTTTTATGAGTACAAAAATGGTTATATATGAACAGAGGATTCCATGTAATGCCCGAAACACACCAAGCCGGACGCCAACGAACGCGCTGATGAAAGTCAACTGTGTTGTCGCCTCTCGTCCGCTCTCGTAGAGGTAAAAAGCTGCACTTGAACACACCGAGAGAACTGCAGCCGACTGTCAGCTAGATTGTGTGTTCTGCGCCTGCGTTTAATGAGCCAACTGTCTATTTCTGCAGATGTAAGTGTATATTCATCATTCAAAAAGGAAAATCCGACGCTGCCGGCTGCAGATACACATAACGTAAACAAAGCAGCGTGTCTTACCGTTTTGACTATCAATCTTGCTAAACACTTTCTTCATTCCACTCCGTTCAGTGTTAATATTGAAATATCGCCAGAGGAACACTCAGGTAAGGAAGACGTAACGTAGAACAGACTTCTATCTTTACTGTTTTGAATTCTTTGCTTGCTGTTTTGCGTTTATTCTTGTGCATTGACTCTTTCACTAAGCTGAACAGCCAATCAGAGTTCTCTCTTCCCCAAAGCCCGACGCCGATTCAACATGTCGAATAAGGGAGACAAAACCGACGAGGACTATCTTTAGCCCAACGGCACAGTACCGTGCGAGTATCACACCGAGGAAACTCAGTTGGCCGACGTGTGTTCCGGGCTTAACATGTACTGTAACATTATAGATAGGTCCACAGGAAATTTGGCACCTATAGCAGTATTGCTTCAAATCATCATTATAGTTCCGCGCTCTCATTGTGTTTGAATTCTTGTACAAGAAAAGATATCTGTGAACTGATCGACCAGCGAGAAAATGTGTTTCTGCTACAAGACCTGGATATCCAAAAATCATGTTGGTATTGTCAAAACTAAAGTAATGAAATTAATTCACCCTGTCATGTCAGCCTTACAGTCCTGTGTTTTTGTCAATATAATCAGAAAAACAAATCATGTTTGATGGTCACTAAATGCCTGTATTCCTAAAACCAACAAGTATTTAATATTATAAAGTGTGCATTTGGCTGCAAATGCCAGTTTTATTATTGCTGTAATCAGAGAGTGCAAAAGTGTAACTGTTACATTTTATAAAGATATATTTTAAAAATGATGGGGCATTGTTTTACCCCAGATTACCTCAAAAACTACTCAAAATTGACCGTACAAAGAGAAAGATCGGGACCTCCACCCATGCTTCCAGCAGTAAGCACCTGAAAGTTGACTGATTTCCCTCATCAAACATGTGTCTGCGGTCACTGTGAACAAAGCTGTATTAAGGTACATCATTTAAGGACTTCATCCTTTCAGCACTGTTGATCTACCATCATTTTAAAAAGCTGATTAGTATACTGCAGCCTTGCAGTTCTGTCATTACAAGGCCTACTTTACGCTCCAAGATAGCTGATGCTGCTCTGATCATAAAACAGAAAGTGACCGCTGCCATGAGTGAAGTTGAATTGATTTGCACCACAGAGGATTGTTGGACTGCACTTAGAAAGTCATTCTTTGGTGTAACTGCTCAGCTGAGATCAACACCTGAAAGTCTTGAAAGACATGCCTGCAAAAGAATAAAGGTCTCTCATTCTTTTGAGGAACTGAGCCAGTTCTATGAATGATATCCACTCAGAATATTGAGTCCACAGACTGTGGTTCCAACTTCCTGAAGGCTTTCAGAGTTTTTGGTGTGGAAAACAATGATATCGAGACTGAAGCAAAAAGGTGTGAAAGTGATGACACCGATTCTGAAGGCTATGGTGAGGGAAGTGATGGTGTGGAATTCCAAGATGCCTCTCGAGTCCTGGACCATGACGATGGCTTCGAATTCCAGCTACCAAAACATCAAAAGTGTGCCTGCCACATACTTAACCTAGTCTCAAGCGCTGATGCCCAAAAAGCTCTCTCAAATGAACACTACAAGAAACTCTACAGAGCTGTCTTTGGCAAGTATGGAATAAAAGCAGCCGATCAGTTCTAGCAGCTGAAGCAGAAAGCTAGGCTTCAGCTTTTAAGGCCAAACCAACGTTGTAGAATTCAACTTTAATGACTGTTGACATAATTCTTCAAATTTGCAAAGAAGCAGGAGAAGGTTCACTTAGGAATATATGCATGACTGAAGCGGCACTTAAGTGTTGTGCATTAAAGGAGCATTTCACCCATTGCAACATTAATCTTTATTGAAAGTGGATCATATATGTAGTCGAAATGTAAAATAATTTTTTAATTTGGTGCCCTCTAACCGAGAAAAGACAGAAAATAACCAAGGGGCGCCTATATATGAAAAAACTACATGTCCCACAATGCACAGCTCTGCAAGCCTACACCCACTAACCTGGAACAGCCAGTCTATGGGAACAGCGCAAACAGAGAATTCACTCGTCTTCCGTCTACAAGGCTAACATTAGCTGTCACCGGAGTTTGAAATTCATTTCACACAAAATGTCTAGTTGGCTGTGGCGAACAGGATGATCGAGGGCGAGGGATGTAACTTAAGAGGATGATGCTTCTGCGCGAGGCCGAGTGGGGTGAGTTATAACAGAGACTGATCATGAAAGACACCTGTGAGGCGCGCGCCGGTCTTGCGTCTCTCACGGAGAAGCGAAAGCATAAAATGGGAGCGACGACGGCAGAATGAGAGAGAAACAGGCCTGATTTTATGTTGTGTTTTGTTTCTGTTGTGTGTAACGTTACAGCAGTCGCCAATGAGGGGCTGCTGGCTTATACGTTTTGTATTTGTTCATTTTACCATTAAAATGCTTAAATGTTCGCCGGTTCCTGTCTCCTTCTTCCCTCAACAACAAACCCAGTCAACATTACATTGGCAAACTCATTAGTGAATTACTCCTCATTTGTATTTATTTCCGTTTGTTGAATTACTGCATAATACCTGGATGTTAGTCAGGCGAAACTATCAGCAACACAAACGTCCGTGTGCTCGTCTGATTCAGAGCTTTCCTCCAGGAGAAATTGCCATCGTTGTAATTCTCTGCAGCAGACGGGCTGTGTCCGTAGGCAGTAGCATGGAGCCAGAGTACAGGCAACAGGAATCCCCACCTGTCAGCGCCAGCGCCGCCTCCTGCTTCCTCCATTCAGCCTCAGCTGCTCTAAGACTATACTGCGACTCGTAAACATTCGCAAACCACGAACATCGGATTCGAGCAGCAGAATTTCTCTCAGAAACTTACTATCTCCACAGCACTTGCTAGCTTAGCTTCCAAACAAGATGGCAGCTATTGATTTCAGTTTCTGCAAGTGAAATACCTACCCACTGATCTGTAATAGGCATGTATTATTGTGTCCATTTCTTTACTGCCTATGGGTCGCATAGACTGTATGATAGAGAGGCTCGGGAGCGCACATGCACGTCACTGATGGATTTCGCAGGGAATCCGACCCGGAGACCTCACATATGAATATGAATATTGGCCTTCAGAGGTAATAGCAAAACCCGAAAAGTGGATCATTGCAATGTGTGATTACAACCCCTTCAAACACAGGCAATATAAAAAGGATTCATTTTATTAAAAAAGTTACATTTAGAACCTTTAAGTAATTAAGATGATGATTTCATTCTAAATTGCGCTCACGAACTGTTTTATAAAGGAAAGACCAAAGTTGCAAACTGTTGCAAACAAAATTAATGCAAAAAGAAAACACAGGAAAAAAAATCTTCCTCTAGTGCAGTCAGTCCTTAAATGGAAGGACGTGATAAGAGGAAAATTCCGTCCGACTTTAACAAGCAAGGAAAAAAAATACTTGATAAGTCGAACCACGAACGCCGTTCATACAGTTCAGAAGTTCGCTGAACATCATACAGTTCAGCTCACTTGGCACGGTCGTTCCTGGTTCGACATGTCGTGACTGTTTTCCCAAGATGGCTCCTGTCTGTATACATGAAGTGAACTGTCTTTATAAAATATCTTCTTATTAAACGGTCATGTTCACTTACAAAGTTCTCAATGCTTTGTTTTGCATGTGGATACTGTGCAAAACAAATCATTATGTTACTGTGTTAGTGTGGGGCTATTTTGAGCCTTGTTAGTGGTATAACTAGCGATTTCTTTTACTTAGAAAATGCCCCCATTACTAGCGTTATACAGTAAACAGTTTAAGAGATAAAACTCTTTATATTCGATTGTCATGAAAACAAACCTCAGAGAACGATTGATTAGGTACCAATATTTTAGAGTTACTCCTGCGCCAGAGTTCTCCTTTAATCTGAGAAATTAACAAACATATTCCACAAGGATAGGTTGATAAATTAACAAAAACAGAAATAAATTAATTAATAAATAAATAAAACATTTGAAATATATCCCACTCTTTCACAAAAAGAGGCATGTTGAACTAATGTTTACAGTTCAAGTCACTGTACATTTTACAGTTACATTGTGAACAGCATCTACTGTATTCTACAACACCAGTAGCCGCCTAAGCAATGCACTGGTTTCAGCCACTTTATCCATAACTGTGTCATTGCTTATAGACGTGGATTTACCTTCTCTGTGCACATTATCATGAAAGCCTCCAAGTTCAATGAGCCCTGACTCAATGAGCTTGGTAGCCTATTCTTCACAAATTTTAAAGTTGAGAAGCTTCTCTCACATGCAACCTGCGTGATGGACAAAGTCAACAGAAACGTATATGCTAACCCAATGACATGATAAGCATCTGTGAGGAGGTTATACTGTGAGAGTATTAAATGGACACAAATGGCACAGTTTTTGCAGGAGGAACTGGTCCTGCTTTCAAGTTCCATCTTTGGTTCTTCCATATATGGCAGTCCGCCACTATCCTCCTGACCTTCCTGTGTCACCTCACTACATGTCCTGACAGTATAACCTTCAAGAGAGAGTTTTTCAGTCAGGTCCCACTGGTATGCCAGGCTAAACAGCTCAGTTTGTAATGTGCTAACAGTAGCTCTGTCATCAAACCTAAGCAGACATTTGCTGATTTCCTGGAGTGCTGAGTTAGGGAGCCCATTTATCTTTTTTTTCAGGAAAGTTTTCAGGGTCAAGACAAGCAAAATCTAAGGCAAGTTTTGCTTTTGCTGAAAACCTTCTTTCTATGCTACCTGTCACAATTTCCAGAATAACATTGTAGAGAATCTGGAGTCTCCCAGGTGGACATATTTCAACCTCAAAAGCTTTTCCATCTTTGGAGTGAAAAAGACTAGATTTGATTCCTGTCAAATCAAATTGTCAACTAAATAAGATATCAACAAGACAAAGGAAAGTCTTTGCGCCAAAGATTGCCAAATGTAATACCATTGGTTAAGGTTGTTCCGGAAGGGGAAGGACACTGACGCTCCCCCCTTCTCCTTCTTACCCTCTTACCTCTCTTCTATCCTGTCCTCATGTAATGTTAGGCTTTTCCCTCCCTGGGGAATTTTCTTTTCTTTTGTCAAAAAGTTTTGTTTGTTTCTTTAAAGTATTTTCTACCAAGTTCCTTTCACAGAAAAAGATGAATTTAACCGAAATGTTTCATTGGTAATTTTACCTTAAAGACTTTGTAACCTATGTTCGAACATGCGTGCAGGACCTCATAGACTAAGTCTAATGCAAGTTGACTGCTTAACAAAAATAAAGATTGACTTAATTTCGAATATAACCGAATACATTAGGTTGCACCGTTGCTAATGCTAATCATTACTAGGTCTATCTCTCTTTACCTGCTGCCGCTTGTGTTTGTCCTCTTGAAAATAAATCTGGTAGCTTGGCACATTTGGCTGCATCCTCCTCCAATGCCTTTCTTTTTTTTAACCTGGCTTTTTTAGCCCCTGCTGGCCTCTTCCTCCCATCCATCTTCCCTGACACGTACCATTACACCCAGCTATCGAGTAGCTGCCTAGCTGAGAAAATGTTTTGGAAAATATGGGCTATAAAGACGGGCTCCCAACCAACTCTATTTGGGAGAGGAGGGGAGAACTTGCTCAATTGGTACAACCCATGCAGAGGCTGTGCACTGCAGTGTCAGAATAAGGAACATGTGTAGCCTAATTTAAGAGAAGATAGACTAACTAACGTGACAAAAATAATAAATAAATAAATAGATATTCGACCGGCCCAAAAGTGAAGCAGCCCACCGGAAACTCTCCCGATTCCCCATCCCGGGCCTGGTTGACAAACAAAATTATTTTTGAAATTACCTCTTTTAAATTAGGCTGATGCCTGTTTTGCCGGGAACCGCGTGGGCTTAAGTTGATTCACAATTTCCTTTCCTTAAAGGAGTGCAAGTTGAGTGGCTCAAACACAGACCATGTAGAAGAGTATAAAGGAATCTCTGACATAGTATATCTAGTTTGAGACATTTGAGATCTAAAATGAGACTCATCACAAGATGCATCCACTCCATCTTTTTGGAGGAACTTGGTCAGCTGCTGCATCAGCCTTCACTCTTTTTGGACATGCAGCCTGGGCCAGACTGAGATTACGAGCTCTTCTGTTTTGAAGAAGGTCACTCAGCCTCTTCTTCTTGGTGAGTGCGGCAGCAGTAGGTTCATCCTCGTTTCCTCCAGTGGCTTTGCTGCAGCTCTCAACAGCAACAGCAACACCACTGGTACCGCCCTTCCACTTTCTTTTGGTCCTAAGTCCAGTAGCTCTTGCACAAGCTGATGTTTGACATCATCCAATGCACCTGCCTCATCTATGCTGCCACAATACCTTGGATCCAAGATGGTGGCCTTTCTCAGGAGGACATGGATTGCAGCTGAGCTGTATTTATCAGTCAGTACCCTGCACATGTTTTGTTTAATACTGGCGGTCAGTGCAGTGTCATCAGGGCCTGGAAGAAAGAAGGTCGTCTTTAATCAGTTCCAACACAGGCTTAACTGAGGACACCGTGACATATTTTTCCCCTGAGAGGATGTCTGTAAAGTCAGCCAGTGGTTTCCTTGCTGCGTTGATGGACTCCAACACAGAAACATTCTGCCAGGTTGGGTTGAGGTGGGTTAAATTATATACACAGACCTCCTACGACGACAACAACTTTAGACACATTTGTTGTTGAATTGGCTGACATCGACTGAAATGACTATTTCCTCAAAAATCATAAAATACACTTACTGGAGGTGACGGTGGATCGCAAACAGTAGATGACCATCCAAAGTTAAGGATTAACTTTCAAGCAAGACCTGCTTTGAATTGGCCCTCGTTCACAAAACAGTCAGTCAGAAAATGATTTGCTCAAACATAAACTTATTTACGAAGGAAGGGCACCACTTAAACTTCCAAAATACAATACATCCACTGTGTTTTCAGTGGCTCTGATGTCAGAAATAAGTGAAAACTACTATGTATGTCATTATTACATCCCATCCCACAACAGAACACTTATGTTTGTAGGAGACATTACTGTCATTGAAACAATGAAGGATGGTGTACAGATCATCAAGGGTGGGGTCTATGCCACAACCACACTGTCAATCAAACCCCTTGCTCAATTCTACGTCACAAAGTGCTGAATCTTAGAACAGCTCGTTCTGATACAGTGCTTATGATTTATTGAGATTGTAAAAAAAAACATTGGGTGGATTTTTATCATTCTAGGGTGGTTTTGGTCATACACTGCCAACACACATTTATGTTCAAACATAAACTATGTAAAAGTGAATTTTGCATAATAGGTGCCTTTAAACAAAATAACTACTTTTTATATGTCCATTATTTATCATTAATTTGTATGTTTGTAATGTTATATTATGTTTATATAGGATGCTCATATTGACTGTTTAACCATTAACCGAAAGTTAACATTTTGACCGATTAATACTATCAGTTAAAAATTAATTGTTTTTTGGTGCTGGATTGAGGTAGTGGATTGAGGTAGGCCTGCTTTTTTATTTGACGAAAACACAAAAATTTGAAGTTTTTTTGTCAAATAAAACGGCATTTTTTTTAAAGGTTTAAAAGGGTGGTTTACTGGTCTTTTTCTTTGCATGATTCTGTTTATGGGGTGCAATACAACATGTATCCGTGGTTTTTCATTTTTTAAAAGTCTTATTTTTCATAAATTTCACCTTTATTGTCAGCTGCGCTCTCCCCTGTCCACTGAACGAGCGGTTGACTTCCTGAGTCTATGACACCACTCCCTCAGAACCACGTAGCGGGCTCAGATTGGTTCGTTGGGCCGGTGTGTTGTGATTGGCTAAACTGTCGCTCACGTTGTCCAGAAGATTAACGCCCATGACCTTTACGGGCGAAGCGGGCGGGCATGCCAAAAGTGGATAACATAGATGGTGGATGACACGTAAATAATGATGTCGAGACTGCAGTATCACAGAGGCAGAATCAGACCGAGAAAGCCGCGATGAATCAAGTCAAGCAGAACCTCACCACACACGGCTCTTAATAAAGGTTTCTGAATGATAATTTGCTTCATTTTTTAACTTTATACACGTTTGTTTTACACAATAGCATCTGACTGGCAACGATAGCAACTGACTGGCTACTAATGTTAAACACAAACAGCGTTGGCAGGTTTACATTCTTGATAAAATGGAAATAAAGTCATAAAGCATATATACATGAAAAATACATTTACAACATTAGTATTATAAAAAATTCAGGTCCATAATGTTTGTACGCGTTTGTCTTACACAAAATAGCCAGACTCAGTAGCCCATAAAGCGTGAAAATCGCAAAAAATGTTATTCTGTTCTGCAAGTTTGCATGTCAAAATAAACCTGTGATTTTTATTTTTAACAGGTCACATAGACACTTGCCAATTTAATTTTTTTACTTAATGCCAATTCAATATTGTAATCTTTTTAGTTAACACTTAACCCTCTGGGGACAAGGTGTATTTGGGGTCCTTGAGATGTTCTGACATGCCCTGACATTTGTGCTTTTTTCAGTTGCTTATAAAAATATTAAAGGCACAGGTGAAATTACACTATATTTAGCACAAACAGGGCTACCATAATATGTAAGAAACATAAATGTACATGTTTGTATTTTTGAGAGAATATTGTTTATGCATGGTTATGGAAAAAACGAAAAATTAAAGTTTCTGAAATAAGGCCACAAAACACATACGAAATATGTTTCCACAAGACTTTTGATTAATGGGTGTTGTGGCCTAGAGGTTTTTTTCACAATGATCTGAAAATCATCCTCCTTAATTGGATTATATTGTGAAAAACTTTTTTTGTTCAATCATACACAACTTTTTTTGGCAATATGCGAATGGGCGGAACGGGCAAGTCCTCATCATGTATAATTAGGTGATTCTCACCTGGAGAGACAAAGACACACATAATAAATGACTTTCATTCAGGTGAGTCAGACAAGAAAAAATTGAAAGGACAACATATATATGGGTGTGTTATATATTAGGGTTTTGAATATGCTATTGACCTAGACCCCTATATTTTTGTTCAAGAAAATAAGCATATTAACATGGTCAGGAGAAAGTCGTGTGCGCAGCCAGTTTACAGTGAGGCCAGCTGCTGAGAATACACGTTCAGATGGGACAGACGTGCCCGCTATGCACATATATCGTCGTGCCACATTTGCCAGTCTCGGAAATCTTCCTTCATTGACTTTCCACCATTCTGTGGGACTGGAATCAAGGAGTGGTGAGGGATCCTTCAGAAACATGTCCACTTCCTTTTCTATGTCATCGTTGCTATAACAGATGGTATGACTTATTTTTTTAAGCATTTAATTTTTGATCATCATAAACTTTTCAAGTCTCTTTTTACAGAAAAAATATATCACTATCCTGGGCCATTCTACAGAATTGGTGCAAACTGCTGTCCCTCATCCAAAAAACACATTTGAAAAGCATTTAATTATTAAAATCTTAGATGTTTACGAAGATCCTTCAATTATCTATTTAAACCCACAAAAATATTTAAGATATCAGTAAGCTTTATATATATAAAAACATCATTTATGGGCTACTTTCAATTAGGAGGTGGCTGTCCCAAACCCTAACCCCTAAATTTCAACTTGTGAAAATGATATTGAAAAATTTTTTGCAAAATTTTCATTCTTGTTTAAAAATAAATATATATATTTTCTTTTTAAAAATGAAGTTAAAAAATATATTTATAATATTTTTTATTTTTAAATCATGAAACTTTATCTAAAAAAAACGTGTCCCGCATTTTCATGTCACTACCAAAACAGTGAATGTTGTAGTCCATTGGCTGAGACTGATTTTAACCACACCCCTACATTTTTGATCAGGAAACATTCCTGTGTCCCTCTCTCTCATGTGCTATATGGTGAGTAGATTGATCCCATCATTTTGAGGTAAATGTGTCTAAAAATCTGTGTGTAACTTTAAGGAATGTCACTACCAAACTCATTTTTTCTGCTATTGAGAGAACTTTTTTGGATGTAATTCCATAAAATTTAGTTGTTATATGTGTTCAACTGTTCTGACCAGCGATTGCTAACCATGTGCTGATTAGCATCTTCGAGCTAGGCTCAAAAGTAGCTAAAATTGTCACTACCAAAACAGTCACAACCGAAACATGTCTTGAAGTTTTCGGGTTGTGACGTTATTGTTTTGGTAGTGACAAAAGGGAACACATAATCCTTTATTTGGAGGAATAAACTACATTTTAGTACAGTTGTGCAAATAATTACTACTGTAGTATGTTTTAGTAGTGTTTTAGTGTTTTAGTATGCAAGATTTTGTTCAAATTCTGTAATGTGATGAAGTTACAATTACTTAAAGGAGAACTCCGGCGAACAACGAACCTTTGGTCTAATAAAACATCGGTACCTAGTCAATCGTTCCCTGAGATTTGTTTTCATGATAATCGAATGTAAAGAGTTTTATCTCTAAAAACTGTTTTGCGTATAATGCTAGTACTGGGGGCATTGACTAAGTAAAAAGAAATCGCTAATTTATACCACTAACAAGGCTCAAAATAGCCCCAGACTAACACAGTAACATAATGAGGGTCTATACATGCAAAACGAAGCATTGAGAACTCTGTAAGTGTACAAACCGTTTAATAAGAAGATACGTTATAAAGACAGTTCACTTCATGTATACACAGCAGGAGCCATTTTAGAATATAGTCTCGATAAGTCGATCCCCGAACGCCTTTCATACAGTTCAGAAGTTCGCTGAACTTCATACAGTTCAGCTCACTCAGCACAACGTTCGTGGTTTGACTTATCGAGACTATATTCTAAGATGGCTCTGGTCTGTAAACACAAAGTGAACTATCTTTATAACGTATCTTCTTATTAAACAGTCTGTACACTTACAAAGTTCTCAATGCTTCGTTTTGCATGTATGGACACTCATTATGTTACTGTGTTAGTGTGGGGCTATTTTCAGCCTTGTTAGTGGTATAAACTAGCGATTTCTTTTTACTTAGTCAATGCCCCCAGTACTAGCATTATACGCTAAACAGTTTTTAGAGATAAAACTCTTTACATTCGATTATCATGAAAACAAATCTCAGGGAACGATTGACTAGGTACCAATGTTTTATTAGACCAAAGGTTCTTCAGCTGTGTGTCTGCTATATGTACTGACTGCATATGTGCATCATAGTTATTTATTTATATTAACATAAAATGTGGACAGTCTGATTCAGCCATGGCAAACTAAGTATTGTGGTCACTACCAAAACATCATGTCACTACCAAAAATGTGCAGTCACTACCGTAACATGGGATGTTTTGTCAAAAATAAAGTATATTGAATTATCAACTAAGATGTTATGATAGTGTTTGGTTCAATGCATATTCAAACTAATGAATCCTTAACTTTGAAATCAGTACAATAAACTTTATGCCTTCTACAAAGAAAGATTGGGTTCAAAATACAACAAATCTCATAAATTACACTTAAAAAATTATTAAAATTATAATCTTTATTGATTTAACCTGTAAAAATATTTTTGAAAAATAAAAAATATATATATTTATAAGGTAGATGTAAACAAAATCTTAATAGGTCATTATAAGCCTTCTTAATAAATTATTTAATATTGTGTTTCGGTAGTGACAAATTTGGGGAGAAGGAAAATATTCCAGCATTTTCTGAAAATACAATATGAGAATTAACTGCACAATTACTAGAAAAGCGTACCTTGGATATTATACAATTTGCATACGTGCAAAATTTGTAGAAAAAAAAAAAAAAAATTCAAGATGTTTCCAAGTCTGACTTTGCACCAATTCTGTAGAATGGGTATGCGTTTTGAGGGTAAACACAACTTAAGAGTTCTGTTAAGAATTTCAAAAATACAATCAAAACTTTGGTAAAGAAACATCAGAATCAGTTGGCCTTTTATTGGGAAACATTTTTATTTCAAAAGATTTCAGTTTGGTCCTGTATGTGTAGTCTCTTACTTGCAGTCTGGAAGGTAATGAAGTTTTAATTGAAGCTTTCAATGTGTCAACTATTTTCGACATCTTGGTTAAAACACTTCGGAAATGAATACCAAGTTGGAATGTATGTTTGTTCTGCTGTAAAAAATGAAATGCCAGTTTTTAATAAGATAGTTAATATTGTTTTGAAGGATGAGCAAGCATTCCTTTTGACTAGTAAGGTTACTACAATGTATTTTAATGAGCATGTGTATGCATTTTGTATTGATGAGGTTGATGATGTTTTTACTGTCATTTGTGTATCTGACCTGTTATATTACAGACCATATGACAGGCAGTTTTCATATGGAAATTATTAAAGTGATTACATTGTACCATATTGTAGTTTTGTTTCAGAGTGCAATTAACTGCAAAAGTTTGACGAGTCTTAAATGTGAAAGGTGAATGTTTGTTGTTTCGAATACTGAATGTCGTGTACCTTTATAAAGTGTTTTTTCGACATTTTCTGCCATTTGTCTTAGGGTGGGAAGCAGCTCTAGAGGTATTATTGCTGAACAGTATTTTAACAATTAATGTGGTTTTATTCAAAAAAGCATTACTCAGTAACACTGGTATTTAACACTGACACCAGTGTGGTGTAAAAACAACAATGTTAAGTGTTGAATAGTACTAACTTTTAACAATACACAGTGTTGCATTTAAGGAAACTAAGTGTTTAAAAATGAACACTTTCAAAAGTGTAAAAGTAACACTGTGTAGTGTGGACATATACACACTTTGCTGGTGTTAATTTTGACACTGTAGGTGTTGATTTAACACTGTGGATTTTGCTGTGTACGAGGAAAGTATCCTGAAGCCCACAACCTGCATTTTTTTCAGATGGTCCAACCTACCGGTATAGAAACAAAACATCTTTCTATCTAGCCTCCATGGTGCCCCTTTATGCATGGATTTCAATGGGTGACCTGGAACTAAAGGCATCACATGGCAAAGGTCCACCAGATGGAGTAGTTGGGGCCTTGAAGAATCTTGCGGACAGAATTGTTTCTTATGGGACCAGTATTCTTGATGCAGACTCTCTGTTTGAGTAGGGACGACAAGGGACGGGCATTATTTAAAATTGTGTATTTCTCTGAATTTACAAATTCTTGGAAACAATTATGATAATGTAAGCACACAATTGAAATAAATACATAACACTGCAAGTGGTTTTGGGAATATTTTGATACAACATTCGTACATATTGTACCTTTTAATCTCATATAGTGGTTTAGATCTGGTGGCTAAAGAACTTTGAAAAAGGTTCCAAGGTGCAAGCCTTGTAAAAGTTTGAAAAAAGTTGATCTTTGTACAAACCTCAAAAACGCAAACCCGTGAAAAAGCAGATGATTTAAATACTGATTTTAACATTATTGAGTTAATTTATGGTTTATTTTATATTTGCACTATTTTACTGTCATGATCCTGGTATCCTTCTCTTTTACTCTGCCTCCCTCTTCTGGTCATACTCGTTATTACATCCTCTTACACACTCTTATTCATACTCATTATCGCATTCACCTCCAGCCGTTTCTCGTCTATCTCGTCTATCTCTCCTCCCTCTTCTCCGCACCTGTTTCCCACTTTCTCTGATTCCACTCCCTATTTCTAGGCTTTCCTTTTCCTTTGTTAGATTATTGCCAAATGCTGTGTGTCTACCTGCTCATTTGTCCAGTAGTGTCCTGTCCTGTCATCTCATCAGCTGGCAGAATTATTCTGATGACATTGTTTCCTCACCTCTGCTAAATCCTACTGGAATTCCTGTTTTGGCGTTTGCCTAGAATTTCATTAACTGAGAGACTTTCTGTTTCATTTGCTAAAGACTTCTGTTGAAGTTTTGCCAAACTATTATAAAGTTAATAGTTCATGCATGAGCTCCTTATTTTTTTCTCGAATAAACTATTTGCAATGCTATATACATTTTGGACGAAAGGGATATATATATATATATATATATATATATATAGACTACATTAGTTATTAATAAGAACTGTTTTAAAGTTGTTTTGCAAAATCTCTAATCTTTTTGTTTATATGAATTTCAGTTGAACAATGCTGTAAAAAATGGAAAAACCTGAGGAACACTTTCAAAAGAGAGAAAAATGAAGAGAAAGAGAGAAAGAAGTCGGGTTCAGGGACAGCAGGAGGCAGTCGGAGGTGGAAATGTATGTTCATCCTCAACTTCCTGGAGCCATACATCACAAACAGGGACACCTCTAACAATCTGAATACATCTTGTGATGAAGATATCATTGTAGTGGCTCTCCTTGAGTCTATGGTAACACCAGTAGAGGTAGTGTAGCATACGTGAACCTCAATGTTAAAGTGCTACTGCATCTGTTTTAATTGTGTATTAAGAGCTGCTCTATCCGTTTAAAGAATTGTAGAGTTTACATGTTAAATGAAAGGCAATAGTTATTTCTTTCAAAAGAAGGTATTACTATTATTTCTTAGTAGACTATACTTGATCTGTGTGTGTGTGTCTTTTAAGTTTAGTTGCTTTTAGATGCCTTCCTCCACGCAGTCGATCTAAAGTTAAAATCTAATATCAACAAATATTACATGACGCAGAATTTAACAATCAATAAAACACTATCATGCACCCATAAACAAACATACACACGCACCCAAACATGACCTTTGGAATAGACAAATTGCAACAATTTATCTAAATCGAGGGAACGAGTGTCTGTCCATATAAACTTCCCTCGTTCACTACACGAAGTGGAACACACTTAAAAATGGCGGCAGGGATTCCCCGAGGGAAGTGCTTAGGGAAGTTCAGTGCGTGTCTAAAAGTGGACTGAACGCAGCCCGGAACCGGAGTGCCATTTGTCTTAGGGTTGGAAGCAGCTCTAGAGGTATTATTGCTGAACAGTATTTTAACAATTAATGTGGTTGTATTCAAAAAAGCATTACTCAGTAACACTGTTATTTGACACTGACACCAGTGTGGTGTAAAAACAACAATGTTAAAGGCCATGGTGCAGGTTTTTTTTTTTTCTTTTTTGGCAATTTTCTAGTTGGTAATAAACATTTAAACAGTTATCCATTGTATCTGATGTTGTAGGGTGCTCAAAAATTAAAATATAACACGGAAAAGTGGCTGAAATGTTAGCTTTTAGCTAAAGCTACGCGAGGATTCTTATTTCTCCCACAATGCATTCCATCACGCCACATGAGGTACTCGCTGCCTGTTGGACAGACGAAAGCCCCGGCCCGCCTACCATTGAAGGAGAGTGATACGAGGAGTAGCTAGCTAAATTAGTGAAACAGTGAGTGACAGTGACAGTTTTATAAGTAACTTAAATATAGATAGATAGATAGATCTTCCGAAGCGATCAGATTTTTTAGCTAAGTTAGCTCTGTCGCGCCTACTCGAGAATATGCAGCGCGCATTTCAAAGAGGAGGATAACCACTCAGCGGATGCCAAGATGGTCTCACTTCACTTGGATTAAAGAGTGAGGAGTGCTAAATTACTTCCAACCTCTCTGCTTGCCCTGTCCCGAGGTCGAGAGACACCGTCTGCCGCAAGCGAGAATTGCCACGGTAAGTTCATGCTAACGTTAATGTTTACAAGCTGCATGTTAGCTAGCTCTGTGTGTATTTTGTATAGCTAACGTTACCGTGTTCCCTTTGGCACAGCCTCCACTACAAGCACGATAACTATGACATTAGAAGAACATTTTTCGTGATTCACGAATTTGAGCCAAAACAAAATTGCCCTGAAGTAAATGTCCATATCGTCATGAAAGCTTCGTGGCTAGTGTTTGGATCAGTGGTGATGATCATCAAGCGGCTTTCGCAATCGTGTTTTTGCGTTTTGTGTTCGACTGCTACTGGTTCTCTTTCACATTGACCAGTGTCGTCAGGGCTGTAAATTAGTAGTGGAGGCTAAACGCAGTTTACCCACCGCTGAAATTATGTCAGAAACAGTTTATCCACTTCACTTCAGAGTTTAGCTAAGTTACCTCTCAGTAATTCACTAGCAGCTAACGTTACCTCATAGAGTTTATGTAACTTTACCATATGTATTATCACTAGTATTGGTGTAAACATTTAATAGTAACATTCAAATCATCAAAATATGGTCTGCATTCCTTTTATGTATTTTTTAAAACATTTAGTAGCGCATATCAGGGTCCACTGTATCTGCATCTCCCTGGCAATCTCATAACCATTCTGTTTATGTTTGCTATAATTCATAAGCAGGACAATTTCATGTTTTTCCATTAGTGGCAATGATCTTTATACATTATTATTATTATGTCTGCAGGTTATGCCACATCATTAATGAAGCCACTTCGGTAAAGCTACACCCATTGACCTGCAGCTCTTCGAGAGGTCAGCGCCAGTTTGTCCTGATGCACTGCGCCCCATCGCCACATCCTTCAAACAGGTTCCTGAGGAGGCCGTCAGCCTCTACCTAGCCCGACAGTCACGCTTCAAGAACCTAATTTCACATTATTTTCTTTCCACAGACAAGTCCAATGATTTAGTTGTATTTATTCATTTTAGTTGTTAGTTATCTTCTTTCCTCCTGTCCCTGTCATCTCATTTAGTGGTGGTTTCCTGCATTCTGCATGTTTAGTTTTTTTCTTTGTGTGCTGTTGCTTTGATTTTACTTTGCACAAAATCATTACTTTTTTTTTTCTTAATTCCGATTCAGCCATTAGCCTACCTTCATGATCACGCAAAGCAGTCTGGAGAGGCGGTCTGTTCAGAATTACAACCAACATAAAATATAAGTGTGCATGTACAAATTTGCAGTAATGTTCAGTAAAAATAAACTTTATTAACATAAAATGAAACCGGAGTACAATACAGTAATTTCATTAATTCACCAGCTCTCACGACACACGTTACTTCCTCACTCCAGAGTTCCTATGGCGGTCTATGGGAGTGTCGTAACTCTCTCTCTCTATGGCTCTCTGGACTACACTATTACAGGCTAAAGATTTTTTGTATAGATTTGTTTACTTGAAACCTGTGTCTTTGTTCAGTAATCTTTGTCCTTGTTCAGTAAATGTTTAGTAACCATTACAAGCAATGCCAATAAACTGTTTTATTCTTATAAAAATTCATGTGTTCTGTGTACTTTATAACATTTTGAGTGCAATTGGGTGATCACAACAGAATAAGCAATTATATTTTTAAATACATTTTCATCCAAACGAGGTGATTGAAAGCACTGATAGGTGGAATTGTTGTCTGATGGTTGAAACCACACGAGAGGCTTCTTCTACTCCTGCTTAAAACTAAGCCCAGTGTATAGCCTGTCTGTATGCAGTGTACTGGTATTGCCTAGGGATAAGTAGGAAAGATTCTTAAGTTTTAAACTCTGTAAGTAGGTTGGAAACGTCTCTGATTCATGTTTATTGTGTATGCAACACATCTCCTGTCACCTATAGCTGTTCATGAACATACTTATGCGTGCTGGCTTGAAGGGGACCATTATCCTGCATGAAGTGTGAGTATGCTATGTGTAGCACAAACAGATTCAGGTATTATGCCTCATATCCAGAATGCTGTGTTAGGCACGTTACATCTGTATCAGTATATTTAAAGTAGCCTATGCTTCCTCTGTATGGATAGAAAATGGTTATATTACAAGACACAAATTCAGATAGGCTTCTCAGAGCCTGTTTTATTACAGGTTTAAATAAATGAAATGCCTCTTCTGTATTAGAAAAATAAATATATAATTATTTTAGGTTTGAATAAATGAAATACCTCTTTGAATAAATGAAATGCCGCGCATACACATAGTAGATGATTCTCTCATTTACACTGATGCATTTTACTTTTTGCAATTTATACATTATTATAAGGAAAACTATTTAAACACGAGGGAAATCATTGTTATGTTCATGATTACGATAGGAAAAATAGGCATAAAGCGTACACATTTGCCCAAATTAGTAGCCTATATGCATGTATAAGCGAAGCTAAAGCTAATATGGGTGGGTTTGTCCCATCCCCAATGTCACTTATATTTCTTTTTACGGCCCTGACGAGAACATCGATCTCCTGGCTGTAAACCATCAGACTTTACTGTGAACCGATTCAATTTCTGAAGCGCGCGCTGCCTGCTGCCTGCAGCCTGCAGCCTGCAGTATTAGAAAAATAAATATATAATTAAGAAATAACTAAAAGAAATAACTCCAAATGAAAATAGCTCTCACAAACGTACAAAAACGAACTAACAAAATGTATCTTTAGTTTTCTTCCTCTTTATCCTGTTTTTCTTCCTCATCCTCCTTGTTTGCCCATCTGATCTTTCCCAGAAGTTTTTTTGAAAACCAGGACATTTTCTTAAATAAAAAAATACTATAAATAAATAAAAACTGCCAGGACAGGACGTGAAAACACAGGACGTTGATCACCCTAACCAAGTCTAAAGTCTGGCCGCGTCGCGTGTACTTTCAGATGCTATTTTAAGCACGCATGCTTGCAGATACAGAGTGAACAACGCGTATACACATAGTAGATGATTCTCTCATTTACACTGATGCATTTTACTTTTTGCAAATTATACATTATTATAAGGAAAACTATTTAAACACGAGGGAAATCATTGTTATGTCCATGATTACAATAGGAAAAATAGGCATAAAGCGTACACATTTGCCCAAATTAGTAGCCTATATGCATGTATAAGCGAAGCTAAAGCTAATATGGGTGGGTTTGTCCCATCCCCAATGTCACTTATATTTCTTTTACGGCCCTGACGAGAACATCGATCTCCTCGGCTGTAAACCATCAGACTTTACTGTGAACCGATTCAATTTCTGAAGCGCGCCGCTGCCTGCTGCCTGCAGCCTGCAGCTGCGTCTGCCTCATGTGACGTCATCGCAGAGTCACGTGAAAAATAACCGTTGCTAAACAAAAACTACAAAAACTGGACTTTAACACCATTTTTGAGATATTTCTAACTGTATATACATATCTTAACTGTTTTATGTACCCATTAATCGACAGTAGTGTTTAACCTGCAACATGGCCTTTAAGTGTTGAATAGTACTAACTTTTAACAATACAGTGTTGCATTTAAGGAAACTAAGTGTTAAAAAATTAACACTTTCAAAAGTGTAAAAGTACCGGAGTGGGATATGTCGCAGACTAATCTTTCCCTCTGGAAACTCATTGCACATGAAGAGGGTTCCGCTCACTGAGCGTCTTTGACACCCGTGACATTGTTTCTACATTTATCTGGAGATTAATTGTGAAATAATTAGTGCTGTCAAACGATTAAAATATTTAATCACGATTAATCGCATTAATGTCATAGTTAACTCGCGATTAATCGCACATATTTATCTGTTCTAAATGTCTCTTGATTTCATCTTATTACATTATTATTTTTCTCATTTTAATGCTCTTATCAACATGGAACAGTGGATTGGCTTGTTTAGTGCAAATGTTTTTATTATTATTATTATTGAAAATAACATTGGAATAGTGTTCAATTTCACACTAACATAAATAATCTCTCACACAATGTAACACTGTCTATCAATAAAAGAGTGAAAGAAATACTGACGAGGTCCTGATATTGACGAGGGGTGGAGAATTCGCATCATCTGTGTGTGTGTGTGTTGCTTGGCCATCATCAGACCGGACGTGCTGCGATGATGATAGCTCAGTTCACAACGACAAAACACACAGATCACTTGGTCTTGTCAATGGGACAATTTGGCGACTGTTTAAAAGTAAACTTTCCATTCAGAATCTTCAGGCATTCATTTCGGCGTCTCGCGCTCGTCATCCACTCAAAACGTAACGTTACTATTTGGCCGGCTCGGCAAGCCGAAACGAGTGTGTGTGGCACAAACCGTCCTCGCGCTGCGAATCTGAAACCCATTCATTTCAATGGCTTGCGCTGCGCGAGGACGTTTCGTTGCTTCTTCAACCAAAGCGCAAGCGGATCTAGCTAGACCGGAAACAAAACAACAGGCACGCCGCACACACTCGTTTCGGCTTGCGAGCCGGCTTTGAGTGGATGACGAGCGCGAGACGCCGAAATGGATCAGGACGCATGCCGCGTCCTGTTGCAAAAGCATGTGAATAAACTACAAAGTTTGCTAGGACAAAAAGACCGTTAATCGCGTGATAAAAAAATTAACGCCGTTAAAATGGGTTTGCGTTAACGCCGTTAATAACGCGTTAAACTGACAGCCCTAGAAATAATTAAATTATAAAATATATTATTCTGTTTTAATGATTCTGATTTAAATTTCTTCTATGTAAAGCACTTTCAATTACCATGAAATGTGCTATATAAATATTGCCTTGCCTATTAAAAATGCATCCAAACTTGAGTGTTTTTAATTGTGATCAATCGCAATTAATTACAGAAAAAATATAATTAATCTAGTTAATATTTTGGACTGATTGACTGCACTATAAGTTTAATTAACCTAATATCATTACTTTTGTTTTGAATTAAGGTTATGTTACAGTTTTCGTTGTATGTTGAGGTGAGGCAGTACATGGAGCATGGAGTTTACCAAGAGAAGGCTGACAGGGGCCGCAAGAGAATTGTCAGGTGTTTTTCTAAGAAGTTCATAGTGGGGAAGTAGAAAAAAATCATTGCCTTTTAATGTATTATTTATTCTGTAATTTACTGTATCCGCTATGTTCCCTTATGATAAAACAATTAATTTTACATATTTTTCTCCTTAAGTAAATAACATGTTTTAAATATTGTGTGTTGCGTTCACTCTAATTAATTCAATTTTTATTTATATAGTGCCATTACAACACCCAGAAAGGTGCACAAAGCGCTTTCCATAAAACACATAAGACAACAGTATATAAAAAATTGCAAGTTAAAGCTAATCTAAGCAGTTACAACAAAATAACACAACGACTAAAAACAAAAAGAAATTATTATGTGTTGAAAGCCTTCCTGAAAAGAAACGTTTTCAACTGTGATTTAAAAACACTAACACTAACACAGTAATGTTACAAAGGGGAGTAGGTAAGGCATTCCACAAGGTAGGACCCTGGATGGCAAAAGATCGGCCTCCAAACTTTTTGCATCTAAACTTGGGGATAATCGAAAGAGGTGTTCTGAGAGGAGCAGAGGGTTCTGGCCGAATAGTATTGCAGTGACCAGCTCAGAGAGGTATGCCGGGGCCAAGACCATTAATGGCCTTAAAAACATCAGAACCTTATACTCCACCCTAAAACGTACTGGGAGCCAATGAGAGTGAACAGAGGACGGGGGTGATGTGAGTACGTTTATGGGTATTGGTAAAGAGATGGGCTGCTGCGTTTTGAACCATCTGAAGACGGTTGAGAAGTGATTGGTTAAGCCCAGTGTAGAGGGCATTACAGTCTAGCCTTGAGCTGATAAATGCATGAATGGCTCTTTCTAGATCAGCACGGGACAGGAATGATTTCACCTTACTGAGGAGCCTAAGCTGGAAAAAGCTAATCTTAACGACTGCACCAATCTGTCAAAATGCAATCTATTGTCATAAGCAACACCCAGGTTCACGAACAGTGGATGCAAACTGGGGCGTGAGAGGGCCAAAACTAAGAGAGCTGCAAGGTGAGTCCTGGGTAAACAATAGTATACTCGGTCTTACCTTCATTCAAATGAAGAAAGTTTTGAGAAAGCCACCATTTAATGTCCTGGATGCAGTTATGGATGGGATCTAATGCTGAATGATTATTCAAAACTACAGAAAGGTAGACTTGAGGGTCGTCAGCATAGAAATGAAACTGAACGTTGTGTTTAGAAATTAGTTGACCTAGTGGCAGCATATAAAGGGAGAACAGTATAGGACCAAGAATAGAGCCCTGGGGCACACCAAATGATAAACGGCCAGCTGAGGAGAAGTCATCAAGCATTACTGAGAAAGTTCTGTTGGTGAGATGACGAGAACCATTTTAGCACCGTGCCCTGTAGACCCACAACATGTTGTAGATGGTCGATGAGGATTGCGTGGTCGACGGTGTCAAAAGCAGCGGTAAGGTCAAGCAGCACCATAACCACTGAGTTTTTGTTATCCAAGGCTCTAAGAATGCCATTATGAACCCTCAGTAAGGCTGACTCTGTACTATTTCTAGACTTAACTAAAAAAAGTTGGTTTAGTGTTTAGTTACTCTTTAAATCTAACAATCGCTTATAAGTTATCATATCACGCAAAACCATGCAAATTATACTTTGTTCTTAAATTGTTAATGTTCAACATCAGCATTCCGTGACTACATTTAATGCCCTTCCGATAAGTATCCTTGTCTTTGCATGGACCGTTTTTTTTTTTTCTGTTGCCACTCCGAACGAAGTCTTTTGCATTTTTCAATGGGTGAATCTCCAATTCTCACTGGTGATTGTCGTTTTAATCTTCCTGGATCTGCCATCAAATTGATACGTTTAATTATATCAAGTGCTGTGAGAAAATGCTATACATATCAACCTCAAAGATCCTCACTCACAATATCGCTTATACTAGCCGAGGCTCTTCTTTATGTGTTCAGAAATGACGTAATGATGCGAAGGCATACTTGAATTTCCCGCAGAAATCCAACAGTACCCCTGGAATTAAAAACATTATTACAACCTTACCGCTTTGAATCGAGCTAAGGCAGAGAGATAGATTTGAACACTGGCTTCTTATTTATTTGCTCAAAAAAAGCACCGGACTGCAGCTTTACCAGAATCAGACCCAGATGATGATGAGACTCCGGCAGAAGAAACACAAATGAGAATGGACCAGGACGTCTCGGAATGGTTATTTGATGCGTTCATGTACTTGTAGAGTTGTAATCGCGTCCCCTTTGCAATTATGGATCATTTTAATGATTACTTCATAGAATCAGTCAAAGAATTGGGAATACAAAATAGAGATTCTAATAACTATCTACAAGCATCTGATTTATGTAAGAGATCTGATTGTATCTCACATGAACAAAATGTTAAAATTTAAATTGGCAAATGAATTTGAAATAAAAGGGTTTTTTTGCAAACATTGACAAATTCTAAAAGTAAATTTAGAAAAAAGCATTTGGGGAATGGACAATGCTCTTCTTAAAAAACATAAAGATGTACAACACACACACAGACACACCCAAACTGTGATAACATTGGCGCAATATTTTTAAATTACAAACACAAATACTGTGCTATGTAACAATTGCTTTGTACAAACGAAATTACATTTATGCGAGGGACCTGTTGGGTCATGTTTACATCACTTGTCATACAGGTGCTTGTGTGAGAAGATGTCTACAGAACATACAATATCTTAAAAAATATATTTATAAACGTGGTTACACACTGTACAAACAAGGTTTAAATTATATACACAGACATCCTACGACGACAACAACTTTAGACGCATTTGTTGTTGAATTGGCTGACATCAACTGAAATGACTATTTGCTCAAAAATCATAAAATACACTTACTTCTACTGGAGGTGAAATTGGATTGCGAACAGTAGGTAACGATCCACACTTGAGGTTTAACTTTGAAGCAAGACCTGCTTTGAATTGACTCTCGTTCACAAAACAGTCAGTCAAAAAATGATTCACGCAAACATAAACGTATTTTGGAAGTTTGAGAGGCGTCATTCCTTCGTAAATAAAATCCATCCACTGGATGTGGCTCTTTCAGTGGCTCTGATGTCGGAAGAAATAAAAACTACTATGTACATTATTACATCCCACAACAGAACACTTATGTTTCGTAGGAGACATTTTTGGATAAGGTAGCACAAATCGTCAGAACACCGGCTGTCGTTTAAACAATGTAGGATGTTGTACAGATCACAGAGGGCTGGGTCTATGCAAAAACCACAGTGTCAATCAAACCACGTTGGTCACATTTCTACGATTTCTACGTCACATTGCACCGAATCTCAGAACAGCTCATTCTGAGACAACGCTTATGATTTATTGAAATTGTAAACCCACTGGGTGGATTTATATCATTCTAGGTTGGTTTTGCTCACACACTGCCAACACACATTTATGTTCAAACACAGTAAATTTTGCATAATAGGTGCCCTTTAAATGTAGGATAGAGTGGGGAAAACTCGACAAAAGGAAAATGTGACATTACTGTGAAACAAAACATAAATGTGACTAGACTTGCCACCCCAGTTTTGTGTGACTATGGCAGGAGTTATTCACTAAATATTAAAATTGCTCGGCCGTCTTAATTCGTATTTTGACTTGAAACATTTTTTTGTGTAAAGGGGGCGTTTTGTCCCAGCGGTGTGGTAAATTGCCTGTAACATATAACTAAGCCATGCAAACAAATATGTTGTAATAAATAAACAAACAAACATTAATTCATTAGCCATTCACTCTTCATCCATGTAAATTTCACAGATGAATTCCCCTCGAATTTCATTGGAACAATCCACATGTGCCCACTTTTGGCATCCCTCACACCTTATAACGTCCCCCCTACTAATTGAAAATATCTCCCCACAGTAGACATACTGTATCTGTATTCTGTATTCTTCACTGCAGCTGTGCTTTTGCGTTCGAGCTTTTTGCCTTTCTCTCTCTGGCAGTTCTTGGGATGCCAACACCACCTCTTCAATTCTTTCTAAGACCTCTGGTAGCTGGCCGTCATCATCCCGTTGGCTGAATAAATAAGGTACAATAAGCACACCATGTTTTTCCAACATTTAAGTCAGGTTACATGTTAGTATCCAAATATCTTCTATTTTACCTTAATCTTCTCCTTTTGGATCTCATATCCAAGAACTGTTGTTCAGGCACAGCAAACACCTTTCTGGAATTTTGTTTCCAGTAAGCTGCCCCTGGGGAGATGGTGTTTTCATTGTGTTTTTCCTAGATTTTTTAAAACAGCATGTAGCAAAAACAGCAACTCATCTTTTGCAGTTACCTTTTGTTCCCTCTGTATCGAGAATTTCATTCCCCTGGCCATCAGTCAGTATCATACCATCTTCTGATCCAATGGCATCTTGGACTTTTGCCAAGATACCAGGAACTGATGCCTCATGTTCATGAAAACGGATCGCCACAGTCTTCTGGGGTGTCCATTTTCCACCAACCAGATCAGCAAGAAAAACATTCCTTGAAATGAAAATATGTTTAGTTAAATATCCAAAGACCACCCCATCTTCCTATAGCCTAGAACCTAGGGAGAATGCAATGCCAACATAGTATACAGTGTAGTCACATTATATGTCTGACTTCAATAATTCAGGCAGACATACAAGTTGTAAAAAAACAAACTAAAAAACAAACAAACTTGCCATTACTAGAGAACTGATAGTGAACTGATAACATATGCCATTTGCTAAGGTCTTCAATTAATTTTGTTTGTTCAACTAAAGACCATCAACCAAAACTGACATACAATACTGTTGTTCCCATTGGCAAAACATTTGTTGAACTCACCGTTGAAAAGGTTTTGACATACTGGCCCGCGCGCAGACAAAGATGCCTGCGAAGCAAAACCAGCGGCCGCACTGGGTCGTTGAAATGCAAAGCGCACAGACCCAGATCCAGCAATGGGTCGAACACTTGAGTCCGGTGATTCCACCTCGGTAGAATCTCCGTGAACTTCGTAGTGTCCTCTTGCAACAAGATCGACAGTACTAAAAAATCCACTCGCCCCCAGCGAAGATAGCGATGTTGCTATCATCTGTGATGTAAACACTGGAACTACACACCTTAAATTTAAATCGATAGTTGTATATTAGATTATATAGTTTTGCTTAATTGTAACATTTTCTAATAATTGGCAGATGGGCAAATTCTGCCCTGCAGGCTGTCCCTCACTGTCCTGCAGTCTAGACCCAACCGCGATAAAACTCGCTTGCCTGTAGCATTTAAAGTAAGTTAATCATTAAAACAGAGATTAACCGGGACGGCTAAGGTGTGCTTGATTAGGGATGCAGCTGAACTTTGCAGGACATTAGCCTGGATAAGGCGAGTTTGCCCATCACTGCAGTGGCATATGATATATAACTTATAAGCGATACGTTTATTTAAAAAAAATCTAAATAATTACCTGAAATATACGGCCAATTTTATCAGTTGTCATGTCTTCGTCCTTTAAAGTTACCCTCTTAGGACCCTTGAAAAGCGTGTATGTATCCATGGCTTGCTTGAAGGAAGTTTTGCGACTGAATTCGGCATGCAGCACTCTTCCGCATCCATTCGTCCTGGCGCGTGAACTTCCGGGTCACGGCTAGTTAATGGAGGGCTCTGGTTAATGTTAAAAAATCTAAATGTCATATTCCATTTATAGGCCAATATTCTAAAATCCATTATTTAGAGTAGATTAAGTGTCTGGCAGAATAGAAAATTATAACTTTAAGTAAATTTTAAACAAAGGCAATAAAATGATAAATTAAGAAACATTCAGTTTTTTCGTTTTCCGTTTTTTAATTTCAAACGGATTTGGAATGGACGGAAGATACCCTGATTTGATATGCATACTTTTTATAATTAATCTTTTTTTTTTTTTTTTGCTGTTGTTCTGTGGGTGATATTATGACTGTTTATCAGTTGAAAATTTGAGATTTCTCTCATACGGACCAACAGAAACCAGGCTAGGCATATTCCTGCATGGTGTTCTAGGGCAAAGCTTTTCCAAGAAACTACTTCTCCTGTCCCATGGGCAGGCAACAGTGGAGAGACGATTCTCCATTAACAAAGACGTGCAGAAAAAAAAAATTAATTAAAGCAATTCGAAAACAGAGTTGGAGTCAAATGGCAAAGAACTGAGATCTACAGTATGCATTAAAAAAAACAATGTTCACGTTAGTGTTGTGAAGTGTTTGTTTAAAATCCTTTTTGGCTGTTGTTCTGCTGAATGATTATTATTATAATTATTAATAAAGTGATGTTTTTGCAATTTATTGTTGTTTCACTTTCACTGAACTGAAGTTTCTCCCCATATACCAATTAGGTCTAACACCTCCACTCTCCCTCTATTGACTTGCTCAATCACAGCTCTCCATTTTGTAGGCCTAGTCAGTTTACTGTCTGTGTCTAGAGCTAACTCGCAGATTGACGTAAAAGTCGCATCAAACTCGCCTTGGTTTTTCACAATGTGGCCGCATTTAAAGGGGGGGTTGACTGCTTTTTTTCTTTGCATGATTGTATTTATGGGGTGCAATATAACATGTATTCGTGTTTTTTCTTTTTTTAAAAGTTTTATTTTTCATAAACTTCACCTTTATTGTCAGCCGCGCTCTCCTCTGTCCCCTGAACGAGCGGTTCACTTCCTGAGTTTTTGAAAACACTCCTCAGAAACGTGTCGTGGGCTCAGATTGGTTAGTTTGGCCCGGTGTGTTGGCTAAACTGTCGCTCACAGTTGTCCGGAAGATTAACGCCCATTACCTTTACGGGCAAGTCATGAGCTCCGGTCCAGATGTAAATATGTGTTGAACTGCAGTATCAGTTTCAGGCAGAATCAGACCGAGAAAGCCGCGATGAAGAGAGTCAAACAGAACTTCACCACACACAGCTCTTACTAAACGTTTCTGAATGATAATTTGCTACATTTTTAACTTTATACACGTTTGTTTTACACAATAGCATCTGACTGGCAACAATAGCAACTGACTGGCTACTAATGTTATACTCAAACAGCATTGGCATGTTTACATTCTTGATCAAATCGAAAATAACGTCATAAAGCATATATACATGAAAAATATGTTTAAAACATTAGTACTTATAGAAAATTCAGGTCCATAATGTTTGTACGTGTTTGTCGTAGACACAAAATAGCATAGTCTAACTAGTAGTGGCTATAAAGCCAGTGCTGGCATTTGAAAAAAATAAAACACAAGGCTACGTCTTAAATTATACATGCAAATACATTTAAAATGATTAAGTCTTAGCCTACTTACAGGTTGTGGCCCAACAACTGCTGCCTCTTGTTTTAAAGTTGGAACTGCTTCATGTTTAGTAACAGTTTCTTGTTGAATCCGGTGTTGAACTCGCTAGATTACGATCGTCATTTTCAGGAACATAATCAAACATAAATTGTATCCATTGTTGAGGAAGAATAGCATCCATGGGAAGCCCGAACACAGAAGACCTGACAGCTGCTTGAACAACACACTCGACGAGTCGACGTGCCTCAGAAAAATGCGCATGCCATTTCCTGCATATTCCGGAGGGAGGGGTTGATGCAAATTTGTGGGTTAGTGACGTACCATAACCTAGCTGTAGTCCCAATCAAGTCGTTTTTGTAGGCAATTATACTTCCTGATTTTTAAAAGACGATATCTCTGCTTACACTAAACTTTCAGCGCTGCAACTTTGCAGATACTGTTCATGCACCAACAGCAACATTACACACTATTTAAAATGAAAAAAGTGAAATCGCAGTCAATCCCCCCTTTAAAAAAAATCGATCAATTGTAACAATTAACTAAGAAGTCTCCACAGTTGCCTTAAAAGTTGACAAACATGACAAAAGCTTATTGTTTTTTAAAAAACGAATTATTCTGGAATAAACGAGCACAAATAAACCATAACTTTAACATGCACATTTATTATAACATTCACAAAAATATGAATTAATTAAATTGACAAGTACAGTATAAATTAATATGATAGAATAAACTGCTGCTTAAATGAAAACATTAAAACACATTAAAGCAACAAAATACAATCAGTTGCTATAAATGTCAAGCATCTCTGTGTGAGAATAAAAAAAGTTAGTGTGATGACATTAACTGCAGCTTGAATACTTAGTACAATAGAATTAAAAACAAAAACCCTTTAAAAGAACATGACACATGCAAATAATTTGTATGGAAAACGCGAATATGCACAACCTAATAAGTGAATGAAATGAGAACAATATTATGAAGCTGCAGACTCGGAGCCTGCATCTACAGTCCCCCACCGAGAGTCCCGCATTCTCAGACCCCTCGTTTTTCGAACACAGCGCCTCCTGCTGTTCAAAAGATCGAATAACACCCTCACACAGAGTACAGCTGCACGATTATCCAAATGCAATATTGCGGTCTCCAAATAAATTATCCAATAAATATTTGCGTTCCCTGCTTAATGCGTGTGCAAAAAACAAACAAACTAATTGTTACTGATGGAAGGGATACAATTGCAGATTGAACTATCTTCAGAAAGATAGTAGGCCTATGTGATATTATATTGCTACAATGTTTTTTTAGATATATTTTTTATTCAAATTCCAATTTTTCTTTCAGTTCAACCTATAATGGTCTAATTAACATTACCATGCTAACATTACAAAATCAGTTTTTTGATATTTTGAATGCGATGCAAAACAAATCAGAATAGACAAAACACCAATAATAAACAATTCTGTACTTTATTTAATGATCACCTAAACATCATCTTGCTGTTAAGAAAAAAAGGAAGAAAAAACTGTGTTCATGACTTTACTTTTCGTCTTCAATTGCATAAAAAAACTCATTTATAAGTCGCTTTGCATAATCATAAAATGATGTTGGGTTCGAGCAGGGGCAACTCCATCGATGTAGGCCTATGGTGTACTCTGGAATAGCCTACAACATAGGACCGATAGCACATGTCTTATGATGTTTCAAAGCTAAATTATAAACGTTAGCTATCTAAATATTTTCGGGGGGAAGAGGGCGAAAAAACATACATTAACGGCTCACATCTTGTTACAAACTAACTTTACAAATATTCAATGGACTATTCATATGTTGTATCGATGAGCTAAATTAGTTTTATTAAAAAATAAATCAAACGAGTAGGCTGCTACGATTCGCTAAATAAAATTGAAGATAGCCTACTCACGTTCTGGCTTAAGTTCTTCACATGTTCTTCACATGTTTATCCGATACAATTTGATGGGAGGCGCTGTGTCGAAAAACGAGGGGTCTGAGAATGCGGGACTCTGGGTGCAGGGGGACTGTAGATGCAGGTCTCCGAGTCTGCAGCTTCATACTACTCAATGAGAAAGAGGGTTCACCCAAAAAAAATATGTCATTAATTATTCACCCACACGTCGTTCAAAACCTGGAAGACATTAATTCATCTTCAGAACACAAATGAAGATCTTTTTATTGAAATCTGAGAGCTTTTTGACCACCGATTGACAGCCTATGCAACTACCATATTCAAGCCCAGAAAGGTAGTAAAGACATAATTAAAGTAATCCATGTGACTCCAGTGAATTAATCTCAAGCTTATTAAGCGATGCAAGTGCTTTGTTTGAGCAAAAATAAAAATATTTACAATATACTGTATTAATCTACCAACACATCATCTATCTCTTGACGTCAACACAACATGTATGCATCGTGGTGCTCTTGTTGGAGATTAATATTTTGTAAATAAAGTGGTTAATTTTTTTTTTTATTAATAAATAAAGATCACACCCAAAACATTCACTCGTCGACTTCATAAAATTCTGGTTAATCCCCTTGAGTCACATTGTTGTTGTTTTTTTTGTTCGTTTTTTTATTATGTCTGTCTCTACTATCTTTCAGGAGCTTGAATGTGGTAGTTGCATAGACTTTCAGTGGAGGGACTGAAAGCTCTCAGATTTTAATCAAAATGATCTTCAATTGTGTTCCAAAGACGAATGAATGTCTTGAAAGCTTGGAACGACATGAGCGTGAGTAATGGCAATTTTCATTTTTGGGTGAACTAACCCTTTAAAATGTTTTTTTTTTTAATTATTAATTTTATTTTATTGTCAATGTCAATCCATTTTATAAAATATTCACCAGTATGAACAATATGACAATTAAACTAAATAAGATAAATTTATAAATTCTCAAACTAATCAAACTGTAGTCATGTTTCCATCCAGCTGTTTCTATGCAATTTGAATATTTGCAATATTGAATATACAAAATGTGCATACAAACATCTGGGTGGAAACGCTGCAAATTCATAGGTGGAGGTGTGAAAGCTAAGGTATGGCTAACCTAAAAGTGAGGGATAAAATGTGAGAGTGACATTCATCTTTCCCCTGTAGCAGCTCACTGTTGAACAGGTGAAGAGTAGGCTTCAAGCATGACACTTTGACAGTTCAGAAGAGAGGGCAACTGTAAAATCAAGAAGACTCTAGGACATAAATATCCTGCCAAGTAGGCACGCCTGGTTGACCCGTCAGCAGCCAGGACTTGCGTAATGGCCTTCTCGTGCTCAAGTATCCGCTCAATTATCTTCTGTCTTGATCCCCATCGTGTTGGCCAAAGGCCAAGATCTACTAGAGCATCTTTGAGTGTTTGCTGCTTTTTCAAGCTGTGTGAAAAAAAACACTGCCAATGTTCTTCCAGACTCTCACAGCTCAACACAGTCTCATGAAGATGCGTATCTATACCACGAGTGTCATTTCTCGTGGCATTTATACGCCAAAAATGGTTTTTGCGTGTATATGGTACGCACTAAAAAACCCTGGGTTAGGTTTAGGGGGGAGGGGGTGGGGAGTTCGTGCATATTATACGCCAAAAAGTGCGTATCATATGTACGCGAAAATCACGTGCCATATACACGCAAATACTGTTTTTCGCGTATAAATGCCACGAGAAATGACATTCGTGACATGAGATACTAACTTTCATGAGATCGGGCTGCACAGCTCTGTCAATCAGGACTAATGCAGGAACAAATGCATAAATATAGTTAATATTAAGCTCATGTTTGCTTGGTGTGCATGCATTAAATATACTGACACTAACCCCTTATTTACACTGCACGCGTCTACGTTACGGCTGCGACATGGCTACCAGAGTTGAACCAGGCCACTCTCAGTGAATGCTTGTGTTTACACCAGCCACGCACGCGTTTCAGAAGCATCCCAGATGTGGCTCTCCACGCCGCTTCACTAAAGATAGGCGCCTAGTCTATTTTTGCCAGACGCCATGCCCAAGCCACACCGTAAATACAAAATAAAAGTAAAAAAACCCACTGTCAATTTCAAAATAAAAAACCCTGTGCAATTGTATTGCACACCAATATTGAGTACGGAGGCCAGAAATGGACGACGAGAGGTTCATCTTGGAAGTTGAAAAACACAGTGTTATATGACACCACAAATCCTTTTTACAAGGACAGTTCCAAAAAGGACAAGGCATGGAGTTTGATTGCAGGAGTTGTAGGAGAGGAAGGTGAATATCTTCTTACTGCATGATTTTGAAAAGTAGCCTAGATCACCATTGAGTATTTATGCATCTTCAAACCCAAATTAAATATCCAGTAACCCTGCACAGCACACAGTACATAAAGTGCTTGGATTTGCAGTCTCTAGCTTTTCATATGCTAATGTGAATTGATGGGAGTGACAAGACCTCTTTTCAATGGAATTAATAGTTACAAACACAAAGTTCTCAAAATAAAAACAAAAAAACTTAATTTTTTATTTTCCCCCAAAACACCTTTTCACCAAAACAGCAAGTACTTGTCTTTGGGACCATAATCACGTATCAGCTTTTTACAGTCCATGATAACACAAATAACTTATTTACAAATTAATATTTACAATTGCTTTGAGTCTCCAATAAGCTTTGTGGTTATACTTTTCGATCACACCATCCTGTTCTGCCATGACTCACTGCCTTCAGAAGAGTTGAAGAAGGTCCAGAAGACCTCCCTCACATTACAGGCCTCTGTTGATGTCCTGTTTCCCCCAATTTTTCTAATTGGTACCATGTCTCCCCACTGCTCTGGCTCATCCAGCAAACTCTGGGTTTTGCTAGGGGCAAGCAGGAAATTGTGAAGGATGCATGCAGCCATCACCAGTGTGTCAACATTTTTTGGTTGCAGGTTGTTCCCCACCTGCCGGTCAGAATGCCAAAGGCATTTTCAACCGCCATCCTTGCTCTTGAAAGTCTGTAGTTTAAAATAGTTGTAGTCTCATCAAGAATGACTTGATTGGGAAAGCTGTGTCACCAACCATGGCGAATGGCACATCACCCAGGTGGGCAGCACCAGGTAGAGCAGTACTGGGTGGTACATACAATGTGCTGGTCTCCATTCTTCTCTTCAAATCCGATCTGGCGTACCAGATCCACACCACCATCACTGGTTCTTCCGAAGTCCCCCACTTGAATGAATTGGAAACTGTAGTCAGCATCCGCAAGCACCAAAATCACTATGGAGAATGTCTTCTTGTAATTGAAGAACTGACTTCCAGACAGCGGTGGTGCTTGTCTTATTACATGCAACTGAGTTCATGACAGTAGCATGCCCTAGGCGATAGCTGAATGCCAAGCTGACTATTGAATCTCCAGAAAGCCAAGTACCTGTGAGGGAAGAAACAAGGGAAAAGTATTGTATTCATATGCGTCTTCTTTGTTTCAGTCGACATATGCAGGACAAGATGGAAGACATTAAGAAATCCCTTTGTGAAAAAATAATAATCTGCTTAGTGGATCAGCAGGTGGAAGTCAAAAGGATTGGAAATATTCTGCGATAATGTCCTTCCTTTAGCCACCACTTACAGCCAAGAAGGTCTGCACACTCTTAAAACAAATGTGTTGAAAACAACATAACATGCTCTGAGTGTGCTCTGGGGTCAGGGACAACACATATTGTGTTAAAATACTGTGTTAATAATTGTGTTAATAATAACACAGAATATGTGTTGTGAAAACACACAGACAAATGTGTTACTTTAGTTAACACATTAATGTCTTTTTGTATACATCTAACACAACTTTGTGTTATAGATTTATTTACCCATAAAACATTATGGAAAAAGCTAGATCAAAATACAATTATCATGAAATCACACTGAAGCATTGAATACGGTTCACATACTGTTTATTTAGCATTTTTTTCTTGTTTTAACATGGAATTCAATTCATACTGTAAAAAATACTGTTGATAATAAATAAGCATTTCAAAACATTCATAAAACACTTAAAATAACAACAGATCAAATTGTATAAAACTCATATGTTAGGTACTGTAAAATACATTGTCAAATAGAACAAAGTCTGAAATAAGTTCCAAAATAAGACAAAACTTTAAGTATTAATCATTTCTTGTAAATTACCTAAGGAGCAATCTAGGATTTCCTTTGTGCAGGTTTTACTTTTTTTTGGACATCAGTATAAGTTACATTAGCAGAAGCATACATGTGGGCAGCAAAAGTAGCAGCATTTCAACATTCTCTCTAAGATTATTTCTACTGCTTTCATCAATTTGACAGAATACATCAGTGTTTTCAGTGTGTCCTGACTCTACAGTAGGGCTTGAAATAGAGTCAGCTCTGCTAAGATGTTTAGAAAATGAATTAAAACTAATTAAAACTATGTTATGTTCTGAAGAAACCATTTAGACAACAGATTAATGTTTAATAAAAAAATAACGACTTTATTCGACTATTCCTTTTCTTCCTTGTAGGCCTGAGACGAGACTTCAGGAGATTTCCACGACGCATGCGCGCGAACTGAACTGAAGTAGTTGAAGGAGATCGCAATTCTCTTGCGTCTCCTTCTCCCTCTGCCCATCTGTAGTCTTTCAAGTAGGAGAACAAATGCCAGTAGATATGAGATAACTGAGGATGGATTTTAAATGACTAAAACACAGCTACAAATATTGTTTTTATTTAAAAAATAAATATATATATATATATATATATATATATATATATATATATATATATATATATATCACTATTAATAAGGATTGTATTTCTTTAAATGCAAAATATTTAAAATGTACCTAATGTGTACTTGCAAAGTTCTACTTTAGCACAATAAAATATACTTATAACTATAAGTATATCTTTAGTTGTACCTCAGCAATACTTCCACACTATTAAAGTGAATTAAGTACAAAATAAGTTTTTTCTAATTAAGCAGACTTTTAGTAAAATATAGTTAAAAGTACAATTGCAGGGTATTTGTATTAAACACATAAATCTGTAAAAATATATGAAAAAAAAACAATTATTTGTAGTAGGCTACTTAGTACAAAACAAACAAAAAACATTAATATGTTTTTTTCCACTATGGTGGACGTATTAACAATGCCAGTGTTATACACACAAAGTATGTACTCAATTGTGTTTTTTTTTCAGTCTGTTGAACATTTAAATTGTCATGGGAAAAACGATTGCATCATTGTCTTATGTGGCGTTTATATACAAATATATAGTTGAAGAGTTCAGATGCAAAAGCCTCTAAGTGCCATTTGAAATTTTCTTCTAAAATTATCATTTTTATCAAGCTTGTATATTTAAGTTCAGTAATTTCACTTAAATGGCAATGAAGATTACCTATTAATTGTCATTTAAGTGAAATTACTGAACTTAAATATACAAGCTTGATAAAAATGGTCATTTTCAGAAGAAAATTTCAAATGGCATTTAGAGGCTTTTGCATCTGAACTCTTCAGTTACATTTATTTGAAGGACTTTTATTTTGACATTCTGTCTGGAGAGTCGTGACAGGAACCATGAATTGCGCGTGCTCCCTCATATCTGCTGAGGAGCTGTTGAAGAGGAGACGCGACTCTCTTGTGTCTTATCAATCCTGTGTTACAGGCAAAATAAAATATGGACATTCAAAAGTGAAACATTTGACTATAGAGGGAATGCATACACGTGACTTTCCCGCCGGAACAACCCCCTCTCAGCCTGACCGAGTGGCAAAAGATCTGCTGCGTGACTGGATTTAATAGGGGAAACTGCGAAAATGCGACTAAAACGAACAATTTTATCAATTTAAATTAAATGTTGGACTCAATATAGTGTTCCTTACAACTTAATAAAGATCGTGATCCATGGATATTACTGACATTTATGTTTGCCTGATTTCGACACTGGGGAAATAGAAGCAATATAGACGGTAAACATAAAGCAAATTTGCCTGTGAATGTTTTATATAAATACAATATAGGTTTAAATCTGGGTGATTACTTATATCAGTGTTATATATAGCTTATATATCATCATATCGTCTCAGCCCTAAAACCTTAGTTTTTTTTTTAGTCAGTGTTTATTAAAAAAAACATCCAATAATGCAGAATATGGAATGATACATATTTAATTGATGAGTTGTTAATATATATATATATATATATATATATATATATATAACAATACAAAATATATGGGTATGGTTTTACAGCTAAATTCAGCATATTGACACAAAATGATAACTGCAAATCCACCTTTCGCTGACTGGAGTCCAGTTGTTTCTGTGAATTGCAGTGATCCATTTGCTCCTCTTTCTATCGCAGTCTGTAAAAATATCTTCGATTTTTTGTCAAATCTAGTTGTACAGTCAATACGCAAAGCTCTTTCCCACTTTATATGTGTTGTGTTTGTTTTTCGTGGCATTCACGCTGAACACATATACAGCCTATGTATACAGCCGCTCAGTCTTTTTGCCACTCACTGTGAGAAACTGCAGCACTCCGGCCAGAGGTGACGTCACGCACATTCCTCTCTATATCACAGACAGTGACTTCACTAGTACCATGGCATGTGTAGTGAATGTAAAGTGTTAAATGTGCATTAGTTGAGGATGTTTTGTTTGTTGAATGCTCATGATAACGTGGGGAAAATGATACAAGTTTGCTGTAGTGTTCAGTATATTTAGCTATAGTGTTTAGTATATACTAGTATTTATAGTTTTGTGTTATAAAAAGGTCATTTGGTCTTGTCAACTAGTTAATAGTTCATATTGTGTATGTTTGAAGCTCTCTCTGTAATCGCATTTGGCGCGTGGCCTGGCACTGAGGAGAATAGGAAGCCACTATATGTATCCATTGCAAGAGCTCTTTGCATTTTCTGGGTTAATATGAAGTAAATTCATATTTAATATCATTGTTAATGATATTGGCATTTCTGTTTATAAAATATAATATCTTTATATAAAAGTTAAATGTTAACTACAGATGGTAAAGTGAAGAAATGAGATGGAGTGACAAAAAAGTGATTTATTTTGCTGTTGGAGACAGAAGAATGTGAATTAATGCTTAAAGCAACTGTTGTTCATCTTCTCCTTATAATTCATTTATATTTGTTCTCCGTTGTCTCTTTTCTTTTGCTTTGTTCTCGCTTTGACAAATCTGCAATTGCAGATTTTACAACCTCTCTTTCTTTTTTCCTCATGTATCTCTCCCTGTCTCTCCTCAGTCGCTCTTGAACATCGTTAAACCATTCATAAACATTAAACTAGTGGGGGAAAAACAAGGTTAACAGGTTAAAGAGTTACTTCTTTTGTTGATATTGCAATGTGGTTTGAACACCTACCTCATAAATTTCATTCCATTTGGGATTTTGTGTATTGTCCTGATACTGGGATCTGAAGGTGTGCGGCCCAACTCTCAGCCGGGCGTACGGGCCACACACACCAGACACAGGCAGATCGTCGGCCTCCATCAGTTGAATACGGACAACTCCCTTGAAGAAATAAAGAAAGATGCACATAATATGAAAGACTGCAGTGCAGTTAACTGTTACATTTCTGCATTCCTCCTAAATGAAAATAACTAATTACATGGTACCATTATGTTTTATGGAAAGCGATGCTTCAGATATATGTATGCTTCTTCTGCATTAATAACTATGGAAAAATATTTTAAATTGCAATGTGTCAAAAAGTGGCACACAGAACACTACTTTTTTAAAAGAAATTAATACTCTTATTCACCAAGGACACATAGGTGGCAATAAAGACATTTATAATGTCATAAAATAATAATATTTTAAATAAATTCTGTTCTTTTAAATTCATCAAAAAACATCAAAAAAATCTTTGTTCTATTCATCAAAAATTTTAATCTATCATGGTTTCCACAAATATTAAGCAGCAGAACTGTTTTCAACATTGATAATAACTTTATAAGAAATGTTTCTTGAGCATCAAATCATATTAGAGTGATTTCTGAAGGATCGTGTGACACTGAAGACAGGAGTAATGATGCTGAAATAAATCACATCACAGGAATACATTACTAGGGGTGTAACGATTCTAGGTTAAAACAAAATGGAAATAATACGGTTATAATTGTAATACGGTTCAGCACGCACTTGCACTGCGGTTCATCTAAAATATGATGACACGTACACATCTATATCTGGTACACATCTATAATATCTGATAAACACCAAACCGTGAGCAATTTGAACTGTTACAACCCAATGAATTACATTTTAAAATGTATTCATGTATTCAGTTATTTTAAATATTTATATATTTCTGTTTTACTGTAGTTTTGATCAAATAAATGCAGTCTTGCTGGGCATAAGAGACTTCTTTTCAAAAACATTAAAATATTTAACTGAGCTCTAACTTTTTGAACTGTGGAGTAAATGTCTATTCCAAAAAACAAATGATGTATCATTGAATGTTGATTCGATGTTTGTAAGGTCTGTATGCATGTGTTACCTTGGGCAGGGTGTTCGTCAACCGCTCCACATGTCTGTTCTTGCTCTAGAGGAAGAGTGAAACATTTGGGGTAAACCAGTGCCGATTCAATAAGTTTCAGGATATTTTTGCGTAACCTAATAGTGAGAAAAGGAACAGGGACAGCGAGTGTGAAATAGATTTAAAAAAAGAAAAGAAATGGATGTTGATCAGGACAGCGAGTGTGTTGAACTGAATAAAGTAGTAAAGTGTATGTATATACACTCATGTGTAATGACTGAAACTCACTTGACCGCTCTATTGTCCACCGCCCAGATCCAACCGGTCACTTCCATGTCCAGTTCCTAACAACAAAGAGGAAAAAGAAGAAGATTACATGGTTCTTTTAAAAGTAATATCATAATTCAACCACTACTGAAAGAATTACGACAGTAAGGATCAGTTCACACTTGCAAGAAGACAGATGCAGAACATTTTAAAATTCAATGGAGATTCAAAGAACCCAGGAGAGTTTCGACTTCCTCAGTTAACTTCCTCAGTTTCCAATAACTAATAATGTACTTGATTTGAAGAACCTACAGGCTTAGATTAAGCCAGGATTTATGCTTTAGGTCAATTAGGACATTTAAGTAGCTTTTATAAATGTACCTTAGAAAAAAAAAACATTATTGGTGTGCATCTCAAGACAAAACAATAACTCTAACATAGTTCAAGACAGTACAAGTTGCTTTCAGTTAAAACATGTTAAGTTCAAACATGCATTTTAGTCTGGGACTAGACTTAAAGGTTCTGTAAGCGATCCTGGGTGTTGACATTCGGAATATTTTCAAACAAATCGGAGGCTAGCTAGAACCCTCCCTACTCCGCATCTCATCTCCTCCCCCTCCCTTCCGTGCTGCCGGAAATAATTGTGAACGTGAATTGTGTGGGTTAGGCGAACATAAGCGTCAATTTAGCAGAAAAAATAATAATTTAACGTTACCCACCTGTCCAGCAAAAACAGAGCAACCTGAATGTCGGACTGGAAGCCCTTCTGCCGCCGGAGTTCTCGCCATCGTTCTAAAGCTTTACCGATGTAAATTCGTAACTTCGCACGTTCTTTATCCGATTCCTTCTTCTTTTTAATTTGTTCATCAGAACGTCGTCTCTTGGTCGTGTGTCAGCCATTTTTCAAACTTCCCTGATGCTTCTCTGAGTTCTCTCTCCTACACACACACACACACACACACCCTTCATGTGCACGCGCACTAACCCCCCCAGACCCACCCTCAAATACTTCTTGCCAGTGATTGGCTGGAACACTGTGTTAGGTTTACGTGGTCCAGGTGAGACATAGAGAACCTTTAAAGGTCCCCTGACATGAAATTTTCATTTTCTGAGGTTTTTTAACATTAATATGAGTTCCCCTAGACTGTATTTGGTCCCCTCGTGTCTAGAATTTTCAATCGGTGTAAACCGAGCTTTGGCTATTTTTCTCTTCTCTGCATCCATCTGCATCTCAAACGCGCTGATCTAGAATCTCCCCCTATATAACGTCATATAGGGGAAAGTTTACTCCCCTTTCTCTGCTTTGCCCGCCCAGAGACCGACCATGAGAAAACGAGCTGAACAGGACGTACGAACATGCGCAGGCGCGGTTTTATTTTTTTCCTCGAGAAATAGCTGTGAGATTTGAGTTTTTCCTCGAGAAATATCATGGCTTGCAAACGAGAGAAGCATGGCAGTTGCTCAGTGTTCGGATGTACAAATGAACACAAAAGTATTTTTTACCTTCATCGCGCCTCTGAAGAAACAATGGGTTAATTTTATTTTCTCTGGAAATGCGCCGACTCAACTCCCAAAGTTTTGTATGGTCCAACAGGCAGGAGACAGGTTAGTTAATCTTTCTCTCAAAATCGTTCGATACTGTTTATACATCAGTAAGTCAAGCCAGACTATTATCAACTTCACATCGTTTCTTTGAGTAGGATGAAAATAATCTTATTTAAGGAAAGTGTTTAGCAGGATTGATATTCTAAACGGTAAGCACGCGCTGCTTTGTTTACGTTATGTGTTTCTGCAGCATCGGTTTTCCTTTTTGAATGACGAATACAGACTAATATATCTGCAGAAATAGACAGTTGGCTTATTAAACGCAGGCGCAGAAAGCACATTATAGCAGACAGTCAGCATGCGCTGCTTTGTTTACGTTATGTGTATCTGCAGCCAGCAGCGTCGGTTTTCCTTTTTGAATGACGAATATAACGTTAGACTAATATATCTGCAGAAATAGACAGTTGGCTCATTAAATGCAGGCGCAGAACGCACATTAGGCTATGGAGCGGACGAGTTCCGGGCTTTAGAGAGAATAGAAACTAAGTTACACTGCACAACGAAGCTCTTATACTGTATGTACATCATCGTGTCTGCATTGCTGAAAGCAGAGAGTGCAGAAACTGCGTTTTACAATAAGATCTTCATTCTCGCGATCGACAGACTGTCCTCTGCTTGCTCAATCTCATCACAGCAACATTTTATGTGATGAGAATCTAAATACTTCAAAAACTTCTCACGAATCAGTAATCTCGATATCTGTAATAGTAAAAATGTATAATAGCTGTAGTAAAACGTATTCAAGAGAGTTTCACATCTAATATGTAGCTATTTCATATGCAAGCATGTCAGCCAATCACAGCAGTGGGCGGTTACATTGAATCCCACAGCAGACACGCCCCTTCAAACAGAGCGTTCTAAGCAGAGACTAAAATCAGGCTAGGAAAAATGCCTTTTATTTCTAAATTATGACTATTTTTTATCTAAAAAACATACTACCATTATAAGGGCAACCCAGGAAACATTATACAATAATACAAAAAAAACATGTCAGGGGACCTTTAATAAAATATAGATTTTTTCACATTTATATCAAATTTCATGTTTTAATATAAATGATAAAAAAACAAAGAAAAATAATTGTTTTATTTCTCAACAATTTAACAATTATGTTATTTATGTATTTAATCCAGTGTTTAACAAATAGGCACTATCAGTGTTGGGGAAGCTACTCTGAAACTGTAGTTTGACAAGCTACCAGCTACTCGTAAGTTAAAGTAGTTAAACTACAGTCAAAGCTACCCGTTTAGAAAAGTAGTTAGCTACACTATAAGTTACAATCAAAAAGTAGCTAGCTACATTGTAACTACTTTTGCTTTTTGAACATTGTATATTATAAATAACTGAATAAGTGTCTGAGGAATGTTTTAAGTATAATATTTAGTGTTTAAAACAAGGCAATGCAATTACGATTTCAAAGAGTATTGTTTTATTACACACAACACTAAAAATATCTCTGACTGTTTGTCAAAAGTGCAACAAATAGCCTACAACATTGCAAGAATCGAAATATACATCCAACGTAAATTGCATGTAGAACATTTTCTCAAAAATACTAATTGAAATTGGATAAATAAGGCCATGGGTAATTAACTTTAGTTGTTTCTCTATCCTCCAAATCTGCCGTCACGTCTTGCTATATAATCATAATATGGGTGCTGTCGACCCACTTCTGTACGTCAGTGAACCGTTAGCCGCAAGATGCGAGATTAAACAACAGGTGGCGGTAATGACAAAAAATGAGTTTTGTAATCTAAGAAGAAGAAGAATATCCTTGCATCGCGCTGATTCGCGCAGGCTCTGAGCAATGTAGCTTTTGCTCGCGGCTACTTGCTGAAAAAAGTAGTTAGCTACTGGAAAAGCTACACTGTTTAAAAAGCAACTGAGCTACTGCCAAGCTACTGAAAATGTAGTTAAGTTAGTAGCGTCGTCACTTGTAGTTAACTACTCCCCAACACTGGGCACTGTACAGTATATACCATGAGTAAAGCTCATAACCATTGCTGAAATTCACAGTTCTGTCTATTTTACATCCTTAAGAATAGCACTTAAAATTAAATGATTAATACACACTTAATAAATAAATAACATGTGTTTATTTCATACAAATGATAAATAAACAAATAAATTAATAGAATCTAAAATATTACATATATAATACATTATAATTGTATTAAATATTTGATTGATTGATTTATTTAATCAAGAGAGTGTTTAAACAATAGTCGGTATGCAGTATAATATAAACACTCATGATCATCGCTGATTCCTTTTATTTTTGTCCTTCAAGGCCGCACTCATGCTGACCTTGCTCTGGACGGGTCAGTGAGACCCAACAGGTGTTGGCCAATCAGACCAGCTTTAGGCTCTGAACACCTGATATCCACATTGAGGTGAGACACCCAGAACCTTTGCATTTTAACACCGTACCCTCAAATTTGACCACAATAATATTCCTGCAGAACATTTTATAGCATATTAAAATTTGTCTCATACAAAAACACATGAGAGGGTTTGTAAATATGCTTTGTTTCTCGTTGTAGCCTATAGGAGAGGCGTATATGGGCAAGGAGACGTCGCGAAGATCACGTTCACAAACCCTCTGTTTGTTATTCTGCACAACGTGGTGGTCCGAGTGGAAGGACTGGGGCTGAGAGACCTCCATCCCATCAGAGTGGGATAAGAGCCTCAAAATTATTCAAAATTGCTCATCCTGACTAGTTAGAATGGAACATGTGCAGGATTCCATCGAAAATGTAACATTTGGAAACAATTCTGAAGGATTCTAATTTCTCGAATTCTAAAGTAAATCCCATAGAGCATAATTGAACTAAGGCCTAAACCTGGCTAAATCTAAGCCCTGTCTGTGAAACTAGGCCTATATCTTTTTGACTGATTCAGTTTATTGCTCTTTGTTTCAATAGTCACACATATTGAAGTCCTCTCTTTTCTCCCACCAATGAATGCGTTGACTTTATCTCTCTCTTCCATGTTTTCTCAGTGATGTAGGCAAGCATGCCAATGTTACTGTGACGGAGCACTTCATTCCGACGATCGCGGCCAGAGGAAGCTTTTGGCGTCTCTGGACTGCAAACAGCTCTCGCAAGTGCACGGCGTAGCCGACATTACCGTTCACGAAAGCCAGTGAATTCAGTCAGCCCTCCATGGTGTTATTTCGAGTATCACCAGATCCTGTATGTAGTGTTGGGACAGTTACTTTTCAAAGTAATGCTTTACAATATTGCGTTTTTCGCACGTGGGCTGGGCTTGCTTGTTTGTTTTTTAATGACAACAAAAAAAAGTTCTATTTTTGGCACACGTAAAAGGCCCTTACACACCAAAAGTGAAATGAATTAGCCTCAGGCTAAAGGAAATGCATATTTACGCCTGTACAGTAGAGGGCGCCGCTCAAACAAACCTTTCTGGATTAAAGAACAAACGGATACAGGAGAAGTAGTTCAACACTCATATTTCTAAATCTAATCTAAAGTCATTTTGGCCTAGTGTGGTTGAATTCGATCTTGAAGGTCAGCAGCAAAGACATTGGTTAATAAAGTTAGATTAAATACATAAAGTATATTTGTGTAATTCAATGTAGTTAATTATAAAAGGTCTGTTTTTATTCAGTTTGCGGAATACTGAATGTTTCCGTGCCAGTGAGATGAGTAAATGCATGTTTACTGTACATTTAGTATGAAACTAAAATAACCATCATGTTTACACAGCGCACACACACACCTCCTCACTATTTCTCTCAACATGAGGACAGGAGAGCTGTCAGTCAATAAAGTTACAATGTGACCTTTTGCAAAGGGCCGTGTTGCAACCACTCCTATGACCAATTACTCAGTGATATTTGCTAAAAGAAATAAACAACATATTGAAGACTTTTAGAAATTGTATTAGACATTAAGGGAATTTTAAGGAAATTAGGATATTTTTCTGCAGTTGATTCATTTTATAAATTTGTTGGCATCAAGGAATTTTATTTTTTTTTCTTGATGTCAAATCAAAAGGTGTTCTCACCTAGACCTTGCTCCGTATCAAAGTCTTTCACTGCCAGGCCAGACCAGGATTGCTCACACACACTGACGGATGGCAACCGGGTCGGTTTTAACGTTGATCTTGGCCGCTGGTGTCCAGAGCTCCAAGACCTCCTTGACCTTTGGTATGTTTACCTTTTAGCCCTCCTGTTGGCATTAGCCTTGCCACCTTGGCCAGGGAAGGTTTCCTCAACGTGAAATTCGCTGAAAGACAGAATTAAATAACTTTACTCTTTTAGTAAATGCAATAAAATTTAGACAATGCCGTATTGATTGTTTCGGGGACTTACACAGCAGAAATCAAACCCTTTTGTTGTACTGGGCGATCCGCCACTTATCGTACAGCATGTGGTCCGGGGCAAATCCCGCTTCGACCCGTTGTTTCTTCTTTTGCGCGTTCCGTCGATCAGGACCAGGAACGCTTTAAGGAAGCTGGACAATGTAATGGAAGAACAGAGGAAGAAATTATTTCTCGGTTTTTCGGCAAAATGTGCCCAGGCCTAACCTTGGCGAAGTATACCTGCAAAAACTGTGGGGTCCAAATAGTTACTATAGCATGTGTGGCAATGTGCATTTTGCCAGTTTTGTTCCTCTTGATGCCTAAAATCGCACGGCCGCGTGATGAACCCTGTCCAGCCACTCTGAGTCCTGGACAACAAATTGAGACATGTGAGACCAGGAGTGCCTCACACCAATAGCGGTATCTGGTCTTCTCTGTGTCAGACAGCTCGACGTCCATCTCCAGGTCCCTTTTCATCTTCTCAAAGTCCGGCCTTGCCACTCTCAAGACCTGCTGGCATTCTTCAATGCTGGGATGGTCGTCAGCGGATGGTCTGTGTTTGGATTAAAAACATGGCAAACAAGACGGGTCATCTTGTGATCATACAACAAGATGGGAAACGTGACCAGCAGCAACAGTGGGGTCAACCCCTCCTGCGGAAGTGGGAGTTTGGCAACCACTGTGATTATTAGCCGAACTGACAGTGAACATACATCCTCCTCTGAGGAAATCATAGGAGGATGTAATATTCCTTTTCCTCCTCCTCCTCCACCCAACAACCCCATTCTCCCCAAACAAGGGAGAAATGATGATGATGATGATGATGATTTTGAGTACTTTGCAGACGATGAAGTGGAGGATGAATGTCTCTCATTACTGTCTCTCTTCTGTCATACTCGTTTAATGCTTATTTGAGACATAATCGACTGTCTTTACGAGGTTACTCACCAAGACCAGAGTTTTGACATAATTGTGCATGTTTTAACTGTTAAAGCGATATAATCTAGGGATAAAACTTTTGTTTCTGGCGAGCTGTTTGTGAAGCGGATTTAGGCTGTATCCTACATGTGCACGCAGTGAAAGACATCTCTGAAAGTGCGCGAGCACGGGATGGTTTTACGTTGCTTGAATGTTTAAACTGATAAAACTTAAAAAGACGTGAAAATGATAAACGTTAGTTTACGATCATAGGTTACGATGCAATGCTGGCCCGATTGTGCAAGTGAATATTCCGTCATGTCCCGAGCTCCTAAACGCGAGTGTGTACCTGCAGCCAGCGCGCTTAGTGCAGAGAGAAGACGCAGCACCGCGAGTATAATTTCCTTAATATGGAAAAAATATATAATCGATTTTGAATCGACCACATTTTAATAAAAGATTAATCGAAAATCTATATTTTGCCCAGCCCTAATCAATTTATAAATATATTTTAAGTTTTGATTGAAATTATTGCTAGGGATAAATCAGTGTCACTGAATATTGGTAGGGACACGTCCCAGCGTCCCTACTAAATTCTACGCCCCTGCCTCTGGACCATCACTGTACACATGCAATAAAGGGCGTATATACAGTGTATACTCACTATACTCGGACATTGTGCTTATTTTTATTTATGTACATCAGGAAGCTACAGGACATCGTCTTTCAAAACATGACCTACTCGAAAGAGAAAAAGAATGAATGCGTCATTGTACCCAGCACTTTTGAAAATGCACTTCCGAATACGTCTCTGTCCCCAGCACATTTCAAACGAAAACTGACGCCCATGACCAGGAAGGTGACAGTTAAGGGGTTAAACTTTTAGGGAGGTCTACGGTCTACTTTCATTTAGTTACTACTTGATATTTGCCAAAGTGTGTTGTTTTTAGAGTCCTGCTACACAACAAAATGATTAATGGATTTTGGTATATTAGTGAAACATAACCTTAAATGACCAAGCATATGAAAAAACACAACATACTGTATCAAAACGTACATTCAGTAACAAAGACCTAAAAAATAAGCTTTATTTTTTTCTGTTATTTTGACAAAGCTAAAGTATGTGCCCTGAAATGGACATGGAATGATATGCCCCACCCACGACAAGAGGATGGACATTCTTGTGTGTTTTTTTTTTTCTAATTTTCTAAAATCGGTCAATGTACTTTTATTTTTATGGATTCTGAAAAAGTATTTAAAATGCCCACTTAACTTAATTTATATTTTAGTTTGCTCAGGCCATGCGTGAGGGAAAAAGGTCTCGTGGATGGATATGCCTCTCAGTGAATATACCCCAGCTGAGGGCAGTTCTGCAACATTCTGTTTTCCTCTTAAGGTGCTCACTTTCATAAAAACTAAAGCAAAACATACATATTATAAATTTGGGGGGACATATTCGGTTCACTTAGTTTGGTCCGTGACCATGAGATATTAGATCAAGTGAAGTCATCTTTATTTATATAGCACTTTGTACAATGCAGATTGCGTCAAGCAGCTTATATCCATATTGATAATGATCAATATCAATATAAAGTAGGGATGGGCATATTACTCTATCACTTTCGAGTACTCAAATCGTGACAGCGACTGATTCAATCTCAAAACGATGATCTGAGTTTATTTTTATTTTATTTTTCTGATTGGTTATAGCAGCATTTTGGGCGGTATTTGAATTGGTTAGCATTGACAGAGCGCGCGGTCCAAAGTCCAAACTCAAAACAGAGAAAATGGCGTCAAAATCACGTAGTGATGTCTGGCTTCACTTCGACAAAATAGATGAAAAAACAGTTCAGTACAAAATATGCAGCGCCAAGCTGTCACACAAATCTACAACAAGTACAATGCGTTATCATCTCATATTTGTACATAAAATGTCTTCTGATACCACCAAATGACTGCAACTTATACGCAGCATCGCATCTTTTAACGTCAGACAGAAATGCACCGCAGCCAGAGGTGAAAAGATGACACAACTAATCATCGAAATGATAACGAAGATTTGCTGCCGATTCGTTTTGTCGAAGGAGAAGGGTTTAAAAATTTGATGAATTATGTTGAACCCCAGTATGACATCCCATCGCGCAAGACGGTCACTAAACGAATAGAGGCTCTGTATGAAAAGACTGCTTCTTCACTGAAAGACAGACTGTCAAAGACAACGAAGATGGCTATCACTACGGACGCATGGACCTCACTGACCACTGAGTCCTACATAACACTAACTTGTCAATACATTTCTGAATGGGAAATGCGTAGTGCAGTGTTGGAGACGCGCAGTTTCGACGAACAACATACCGCTACGAACATAGCCAACTACCTGAAAAGGAGCTACAGAACAGTGGCTGTCAAGCTTGGAGAAAGTTATTGCATGCGTCCATGACAACGCCAGTAACATGGTTCTCGGGAATCGAGGACTTTGGGAATCAGTGCCCTGCTTCGCACACACCCTGCAGCTAGCCATCAACGAAGGCTTCAGTGTTGCTTCTGTTAAATGCGTGATAGCTGCCAGTAGCCGACTGGTGGCACATTTTCACCACAGCACCGTGGCTACAGCAGCACTTCGCCAGAAACAACAGCAGCAGAACGTACCCGAACACAAACTGATCCAGTACTGTCGTACGCGGTGGAATTCTGTGTGCGATATGTTCGAACGTCTTTTGGAACAGAGATGGACTGTGTGCGCTGTTCTGTCAGATCGTAATACTACAAAACTTGCAGATGCGAAGACACTGGACATGAAAGATGAGCACTGGCGGATAATGGAAGAACTGATACCTGTTCTCCAGTCTCTGAATTGCGCCACAACAACAATGTGCAGTGAGACTCAAGTTTGCGTGTCTATGGTCTTTCCAATTACACATAGCCTAATCACTAAACACCTAAACACACAGATCGGCGAGTCTCCAAAAGTTTCGGAATTCAAGACAGCAGTTGCAGAATCTCTGAAACGGCGCATAGTCACTGTTGCTGAGGATGCTGAGAAGTTCTCTTCCTCTGATTGCAGCAACATTGGATCCAAGACACAAACATCTGAAGTTTCTTGACACAGAGCTTCAGAGAGAGTACACGAGAGTCTGAAACAGCTTTACGAGAGCGCTACAGATTCTGTCACACCCATTCAAAATGACCCTCAGCCTGAACGAGCAGCGGCAACTACTGCACTCGACACTCTTTTCGGTGAGGATTACGGCGCCGGCGCAAGTGATATTTGTACGCGTGACACTGGAATAGAACGCTACTTCAGTGAGCCATGCATCTCTGTAAACCAGGACCCTCTACTGTGGTGGAAGGTAAATGAGAATCGGTTTACAAAGCTGAGCATCATTGCCCAGTGGTACTTAGCTGTTCCTGCGACATCTGTTCCAGCGGAGCGGGTTTTTCCACCGCCTGACTAATTGTGAATAGACTCTCGAACACGCCTCTCACCTGAGCACGTAGACCAACGTATTTTTTTGAACAATAATATGTAGGCTGTAGCTTGTTTAAGTTTCATCAGGCGTGGTAAAAAATAAGCCTATACAGGATGTTTTTTTTTGTGTGTGTTAGTTTCAATAAATGATTCTGTAGCAGTCGTTTACTTTGTTAAACTTGTTAAATGAAAATTAAGCTGTTCGTTTTTGTTGTTGTTTCATAAGAACAGTTGATGCTGAAGTAGCCTAACACTGAAGAGAATGTTTTATTTACTGTTGAATAAAGTAGCCTAAAAGTATCAAGTGTGTTCATTTTTATGACATTTCCTCTAAATTGTATTCAGATATCATATTCAGTCATGTGTTGTTCAGTAATTTAAGTCAGTTTTACTCTGACTAAAGTGTAATGTTAGTCAATATAATGTAAAATAACATTTTGTTTTATCAAAAAGTGCTAATGTAATCCAAAATATTGCTTAAATATTAAATTGGTATCATTGTCTCCATGACTGACACACCCGCCACCTACCCTGAATAAGCCACGCCCCCGAACAGGCCCCGCCCTCAGTAATCGAGTACTCGTTTTTTGAGACCTATCAATGATCGAAATAAGAAATTGACCAAAATGCCCATCCCTAATATAAAGCTAATAAGAATGTCACTACCACAACAAAATTATCTCATGGACAAATTAATATCTCATGGCCAAGGCAAAACTACTCATTTGATTATTAAAATATGATTCAACACACTGTATAAAATGTGCAGGCTAAAAGAGCAAGTTGTAGAAACTGTGGTGAAACTCCCACAAAATAAAACAAACATGTTACATAATATATTTCAAAGTAAATGTAAAAATATTTTTACAATTTAATGGGCAGTTTGAATTTATATGCATGTTATGCAGTGAATTAATAAATTAAATAAATTCAATCTTATTTAGATTTATTGTTCAACATTACTTTAGCATTTTATAATTTGCATGGCTGAGTATTACTTGCTGCTCAGTCGAAAATCAGGTCGTGTGTCAGAGTCGTTGAAAAACCTGTCGAGCACTGGCACGCTCAGGTTTACCCTGCAGTACAGGGGTGTGGTCTGATTTAGGGAAAGAAACAAAAGAGTTTTCGTAAACTACTTTTAGTATACTCTTAAAAGAGATTGAGCCTTTTCTTGTCAGAGTGTAAGTAGGTTTTTAATGGCACATTGGGGAAATATTAGTAGTTACATATAAAACCTTACTTATGTACAAGTGTTATCTTGCGTAGGCCTACTTGTACTTTAGATATCAAGAATAAAAGTAAATGTATTCTGTATAAAAAACCCTCGTCAGGGTTTCTAGATATGATGTTGGTGCACTAAGTGTACAGTATGTTATGTGTGTGTATGCAACTTATTAAAACACGTTACTGTCCTGTGTGAGAGAAAAAAACCCTCATTACTTCACATTTGTACGTGAATAGCTACTTAACAAATGTACTACTTGCTTATGCAGTCAACCACTGCTTATTTTTAAAATGATTAATTTCCACAATATTAAGGAATTGTTGCGAACTACAGATGCGTCCCATGTCAAAGGCTGCATCCGAATGCAAGCGGGATTGCGTTGCAGGATTGTGTTTAAAAAATAAATTTCATTTTATGTATTTATTGTTTTGTGTTTTATGCTTTAACTGCGTAAAAATAAAACACACTGGAAACATGCCTAAATAAGATCAACATAATCAAGAGAATAAAATCTATAAAAAAGCGCATCTTTGTAAGGTAGGCTATAAATTAACATTTGAACAGCTTTATGTGTTTGTATTTTCATAAGTATCATTACATTACTCAAATACACCCAATAGATATGTACATTTTAAAGTGCACTACAGCTATTAAGGATGCAAGTTCTGAATTGGGATGCAACCATATTACTTACCTGGCCACGGTCTTGACCAAGCCGGAAAAACATTACACGGCGCGCGGGGACGAAACATCCCCATCATCTCCTCCAATAAAACATAAAAGATAACAATTATAAGGTCTTGCTCCATTTTATTATTGCCCAAGGAATGCCGTGTTGGATAGGTGACAACATAATGGGGAACACCTGGTGGCGCAATTACGCCGAAGGCTACACTCGGAATGTCCTTCGAAGGACGCAGCCTTCACATTGGGACACAGCTATAGAGATCATTTATTTGGCTTTTGATATTCTCTGAAACAGTCTGCCATTTTTTGACAATTTCAAGAATATGATCTAGTCTCCGGAAGTCTGAACTTGTGTCTTGTTTCTCAAAATACGCAACAGCATTGTCAGATTGATTCACAGAACAGCATTTTTTTTTATTAATGGTCATGCCAAACAACTGTTGTGCTAAAATAAGGCAGTGACATAAGCCATGATATGAGAATGTACATCAGGTACACGAATATGTTTCCAAATCTGTATGTTCCTCTCCCACAAAGGCTTTCCACGTCGATTTCCATCTTCTCCTCTGAACAGATATTGAATTGACCTTTGTCTTGTACAGCTCTTGCATGAGCTTCCAGCTGAAGAGCAAGTTCAGAGAATGCATCATCCTTATCTTTGACTATATCTAGCAACACCAAATGTTTGCATACTTCACCTTTCAAACCCACAGGGTTACTGCAGAAACACTCTGCTGGGCAGGTTCTGTAGGAAAGTGAGGAGTCTTGTTATATTTCTGATGATTCTCTTGTAATGTGGTCAATCCAGCCTTTTTCCATCATTCTAGTTGCTTTGTTAAATGTTTCCTCCAACTTCATGGAAACACAGTTTGCCATTCTTCCTGCCGATTGCAAGTGTTTTATCACCTGAAAGTAAGTCTCTGTCTTGCAAAGAAGGACATCATCCAAACACCGATTTCTTATCCCAGATAATAATTGGTATTTCAATCGATGGAATAACCTGAATAAAGGAAAAACAATTTATAGTGCCAAAACAACTTCATAATTATATGTGGAAAAGTTGCAATGACAGTAAATTATTTCTGCTTTACAGCCTTTAATACCAATTTAAATTCACTAGGGTCTTATTTTACCTTTCTATCAAATTGTTGGTCTCTGAATTCCCATGATTATAACAACGTCCATAATCAGCCAAACTATGACTTATTGATTCCCAGTACCTCTGGAAGTAAGCTCTTCTTAGTGAGAAAATTCCTTTAGGAATTAATTAGACACTGTCAAAGTCAGCCTTCTGCAATTAACAAAAATAGGTATTGTGAGTCTGCAAGCAAAAAAAGTAACAACATGAAAGCTTAGTAATATCCATGATTAAATATTGTAACATCTACAAATTCAGAAAACACATAATAATTTCAGAAAACATACAAATTCAGAAAACAACTTCATCGATCTCACATCTTGTATGCTGCAAATATTTGCAGCAAGAGCAAATAGGGAAACAAACTGCAAAAACAACGGAAATGTTAATTATTATTATTATTTGACATACCGGATCCTGAAGGGGGCAGATGCAGGGCTGGACTGGGACAAAAAATCGGCCCGGGCATTTTGGCCGAGACTGGCCCATTACATACATATGAACATAAACACAACCGAACTGTGTACGCCCTTGAATATGTATATCAACAACTCCTTTGAACCCCACCAATGCCATGTAATGAGTGATGAATAAATAAGTGTAAATACAATTCTCCAAATTGGATTGGCAATAACAATCTTTCTGACCAGATATTTTAATAGTAACCTTTGCCCCCTCTAGGGGTTCAGGGCATGCTCCCCTCTAAGAAAATTTTGTGCTTTTTAATGTTAAATTCATCAATCTGGTGCACTTTGAGAGTTCAAAATTAAGAGCTCTAACCCGATTTCAGTGTACAAATTGAACAAAGAAAAACTCAAAACACTTTTAGTTGGGATATTATGTCTATCTACATTACATACTACATATTTAATCATAGTTATAATATTAATGACAGTAACAGCCATATATTGTAAAACACATGCACTGAAAAATAAAAGCAACTTTCATAATTAGCTTGGAACTAATTTCTATAAAGAGATATAAACACATTATCTTTTATTTTGATGGAAACGCCATTCAGCTTTTTTGTTTTGGTGGAAAATATGGTTTACAAACGGGTCTCATACTCTCATTATAATTCTCAGTAAAATGCGTAATTCGTCAAATATGCGGATGTGGAAATAATGCGTAACTGGATGGGTTCCTTCTAACACTCTGTCCTGTGTTCTGAAAGTAGCCTATAGTTTCTGCTTACCACAGTTCTCTACACTCACTAATGTCTCTGCTGATCCTCCTCGCTCCTCATCAGACACTGAAGGCTGTTTCTTTTTTTCACGCCATCTCTGCACATATTCCTTGCGTTTCTTCTCCATCACTCTATTTTGACAGATACTCACTGCACGCTCGCTCAGCCCAGAGGGAGAGGTGATTAAAGATGTGATTGGACCAGCCCAGTGTCAATCAAGAAAATAACCAATGGGCCGCTGATCTCCGTGTTTCATGGGCCGCTCTTTGAGAAAGAAAAATCCCACGCTGACTTTTTTTTCCGATGCGTTTCAACGGCACAAAGATCCCAGCGCCGCGGCCGCTAAACTAAAACGCAATGGGCCGCTGATATGAGTTGTATGGGCCGTTAAAAAAAAAAAAAAGTTTGAGATGTATCGGCCCAAAAGCACGTCGGCCCACCGGGCAAATGCCTGGTATGCCCGATGGCCAGTCCAGCCCTGGGCAGATGTACAGTACGATCCTCTAGAACATTCAGTCATTGCACTGGTCCACTTCCAGTTCCGGGCGCTGTTCACGCGGCGACTGGCAGAGCTGCGTGTGCCTAATTTGTGTTTACGTGTTGGTTTTTGTTCTGTTCTATTTTATTTTTATATATATACATATTGTGTTAATCTTTTTGAAGCGAAAATGATAGGTCTGTGGAGGTTAGTGTTTCTGATGCTGCTGATCAACTGGGGATATGCAACTGTTTTGATGAATGGCGTTTCGGCGGAGTGTGTGCCAGTGATGACCAGGGAGTTCCTGTTGGGTCTGCGTTCTAAAGCCGGTCCTGTCGGCCCTGCCTGGGAAATTCCCGAGGAAATACTTCGACCTTCTGTGGATACTCAGGAATCGAAAAGGAGAACAAGGAGGAAATGCGGGAAGCGAGGTGGAGTTGGACGCAGATTAAAGAGCGCTCAAAGATTTACCCCGCTGCCTGGAATACTCTTAGGCGTACGCTCGCTTCGCCACAAACTTGATGAACTGCAAGCCGATGTGAGTTTTATGCACGAATACAGAAACAGTCACATGATGGTATACACCGAAACATGGCTGGATGACTCAGTTGACAATAGCAATTTACAAATTTAAGGTTTTGGGACTCCTATCCGACTAGACAGAGACACACACACACACAACAGGGAAAAAACGAGGGGGAGGTGTGTGTGTTTATATTAAGGAAAGTTGGTGTAAAACAGCAATGGTGCGTTGTAAGATTTGTACCTCGGATATTGAACTCATTGCAATATCTGTGCGTCCTTTTTATCTCCCTTGCGAGTTTCCTCAGCTATTTTTTATTGTAGTATATACACAACCATGCGCCAATTTTGATAAGGCTTTAGAGACTGTTAAGAACACCCTGGACCAATTGGATAATTTATCCCCAGATGCACCTAAATTTATTTTAGGTGATTTTAACCATTGTATTATGAATAAGCATCTAAAAGGTTACCATCAATATGTCACATGCGCTACTCGCGCTGATAAAATCTTGGATAGATGTTATGGTCTGATCCCGGGAGCGTACAGGTCTCTGTCTTTACCCCTCTTGGTTCAGCTGATCATAATATGATTCTACTGACTTCTGTATACACTCCAATTGTAAAGCAAGTTAAGAAAGAAATACGATATGTGAAAGAATGGACACCTTCTAATATTGAAGTTTTGAAGGGTTGTTTTGATTGCACCGATTGGAATATGTTTTTGAACACATGTTCTGATTTGAACGATCAGGTGGTTACCATTTCGAAATATATCACTTTCTGTGTTGACTCTGTGATACCAACAAAGAAGATCACTCTGTATCCTAATAACAAACCCTGGGTCACAAAGGAGTTCAAATGTATCTTGAACATGAAAAAAGAGTATTTCTTGTGGGGACTAATGAGGAAAAAAAACCTGATAAATAAGGAAGTTAAAAGGGCAATAAAAATTGCCAAAAATAATTACAAGAATAAAATGGAGAGTGTGTTCATGCATGGTAATCTTAAAGCTGCCTGGAAATGAATTAAGAATATGGCTGCAGTGAGTACATTAGCACCAAAGCAACATACATCACTTGGAAGTCATGACACTGATCTAATTATATCTAAAGAATTTAATGATTTTTTTTCTCGCTTGGAAACATCCCCGGTTGTTGATGAGATTACAACTTTTAGAGGGAACTTGAGATCGTCTAATATTTTTAAAATGAACCCATTTAACATATTAAGAGAGTTAAAGGCCACACCGCTTAATAAGGCACCAGGTCCAGACGGTATATGTGGTAGAACACTGAGATACTGCGCTGATCAGCTTAGTGGAGTTCTTCACTTACTTTTTCAGTTGTCGTTGGATCGAGGGTTGGTACCTGATTTGTGGAAAGTTCAATTATTATACCAATACGAAAAAAATAAATAAACCAGATTCTTTAAACGACTATTGCCCTATCGCCTTGACCTCTTTAATTATGAAGGTATTTGAAAAAGAGATCAAGAGGTATATAATGACAGTTGCTGGACCACTTTTAGACCCATTGCAGTTTGCATATTGCGCCGGTAGAGGCGTAGATTATGCGAAAGTGTTTCTGCTAAATACTCTCAGTCGTCATTTGGAAAATAGTGGGGCTTTTGCGCCGCTTTTGTTTGTGGACTTCTCATCCGCATTTAATCTTTTACAACCTGTTCAGCTGGGGCAAAAACTTATCAGTCAGTTTAATTTTGATCATGGTTTAGTTTTATGGATCATGAATTTTTTAACAGATAGACAACAGAGGGTTAGGATTAATGAGGTGTTATCAGACATTGTAAATATCTCTACAGGTACCCCTCAGGGATGTGTCCTCTCTCCCATCTTGTTTATTTTATACACAAATGACTGTCAAAGTTCACAAGAGAATAGTTATTTGGTTAAATATGCGGATGATACTGTGTTGCTTTCCTTGCTCTCACAATTAGATCAGGAATATGGTTCTGTTTTGAACAAGTTCATTTCTTGGTAGTAATATGAAGCTAGATCTGAATGTTTCAAAAACAAAAGAGATGATAATAAATTTTAGTAGGAGAACATTGGCACTTCAACCTCTTGTCATCAATGGCATACAGTACATGTAGATCAAGTAGAGCAATATAAGTATTTGGGAACAGTGTTTGATAATAAGTTAAAGTTTGACCAAAACTCTGAAGTAATTGTCAAAAAGTCACACCAAAGACTATTCGTGCTGAGAAAACTGAATTCTTTTAATGTAGAGAGAGTTCTTAAGTCGTTTTATAATTCATTTGTTGAAAGTATCTTGTATTTTTCTTTTATCTGTTGGTTTTCATCATTATCCATAAAGAACAAAAATCGGTTGCAGGGTATTGTGAACATTTGCTCTAAAATTATGGGTGTTCCCCTACGAAGCCTTACATCTTACTATGAACAGCAGGTGGTAAGGATGGCTCATAAAATAATGGGAGATAGTACACACCCGTTGCATTCGGACTTTGAGTGGATGCCCCTTGGACGACGTTTAAGGGCAATTAAATGCTCTACAAAACGCTACAAATTTACTTTTGTGCCTGAAGCAATGCGGTTATGTAATAAACTTAGGTGATGTTTTTATTTATTTATTTATTTATTCATGTGTGTATATATGTGTATATATATATATATATATATATATATATTTTTTTTTATCATGTATTGAATGTATGTGCTAAGTGTTTTCATGTGAGGCACCATGTGAGTTCAAACTAATTGCCCCACGGGGATTAATAAAGCTTTAAACTTTAAACTTAGTAAGGCTTTCCAATGGCCTCTTTATAATGTTCAAGGACAAAGGGTTTGTCTGTGCCTGGTATATTTTGTACCTGAGAGCCATCAGGATAGATCAGGACATATTATCCATCGTACATCATGTCTTGATTAAAATCTTGCTGTTTTTTTTTTAGCAGCTGGCAAAATTTGTTTTGATGACCACAGGGGTTCAACATTTAATGGCAAGGTTTTCCCTCTTTTGGGTTTTAACCCATATTTTGTTCTGGTCTACAGAATCAACAGAAATAAGAAAAGAAGCAAAACAAACATGTTTACGACTGTGTGTACTGTGTAATATTCACATTGTGACCTTAAACCTCCATATTAGTTTACCTTGACCATAATGTTTGGTTTCTTTTAAGCCTTTGAAAAGGTCCTCTCAGCCTCATTAACTTCCCTTAACGTCATGAATTGAGTTGCTCTTCCTTGGATACTTGTTTCATTCACTAACACACACACATTCATTATAGATATGCTTTGTGATTGGTTGATAAATTGTCACCTTTCTGACAGCTAAAACCACTGGACAATTCAATGCAGCACAGTAACGTTAGAATGGGGGCACAGAAAAGAGGATATTACCTGTAGGATCACGGCCTAGGCTTGATGACGTGGATGGACACTCCGTAAGGAACCCCACGTTCAGACCACACGACAGGCAAAACTTGGGAGCGTCCCTCAGTTGTACGGCACAATATGGACAGAACATTTCAAACTAAATAATAAATAAATAGTTCTGATATCAGGACAACATTGTACAAACGCCAGTAATGCATCTATTTAATGATCAGGACGCGAGCTAGGCAGCTACTTAGTTTCTTAAGTTTCTTAACTTAGTTTCCAGTTAACAACGTTGGCAGAACGTTTAACAATTATCTGAGTGGACTAATACGTTATGGGGACAATAACTTAATATGTTAAAAACACACAAAACCACTTCGGTATCAGAGCACATCGACAAGTCTGTCATAATGAAAGAGAAACACTTACCTCTTGAGACAACAAAAGCACAGCACACATTCAAAAAACAGCGCTAAGAAAACCGGATGGATGCGGGTCCGTCACAGATTCTGCCATCCGCCACAAAATATTGATTACAATCATATTCAAAAAGAAATTATTCTACAGTTTTTTTAAATGTCATAAGTTGTGCACACTTTATTCTGACTAAAACCACAGTAGTTTTTTAGGCTAAATTTTTTTGGCTACATTTTTTATCAGTCATATCATTTCGATTCTTTCATTGGCTTTCGTTGTAACGACAGAATGAAAGGATGTGCATATCATGACGTCAAAAAAACTCACTGCAGTGTTTGTATATTTTGGACTGAGATATCGCTTATCTTTGTGTTTGTGTGTGTGTGTGCGCAGTCTTAATTTGTTCATTACACTCTAAGCAACACACCCATATAACGGTCTGCTACCGGAGTCTGTTTTCTATGCACTATTTTATTGCATAACCGAACAGTATGACACTTCACCCGGAAGAAACACGATGTGAACAAATGATAACCATGGATATAACAACGTTATTGTTTCTTTGGACATAAAATGCTCTATGGGATGTTATGCAGTGGACAATCAGCTTTCCATTCAATCTGGAATTATTAGCAGTGGATGCGTGTCTGGCTCGTTATTACAAAGTAATGGTGAGTACTCCGTTTTTGTTTACGTGTGTTTTTATGTGCACTACTTACCTAAATGCAAGAAATACATTTGTTATAAGCTTTCCATCAAAAAACACTGCCCAGACATCGATGCTTAAACCTTTAAAATTATATATAGTTTGCCAAGATTAGTGATCTTCTTTAATGTTAAATCCATTCATAAACATTAAACTACTGTGGGGCGGGGGTCTGAAGGTTAAGGGGTTAAAGACCTAGAATTTATTGACATTTTCAAAATTGTATTATTTGTGTAAATAATTGTGTATTTGTGTGTAAATGTATGAGAGAAAGAAGACTATAGGGATTATGGAGTAAAGTAAGCTTAGCTAGTAGCTAAACTGCACATGGCTGTTGTTCAGAGTTGCATTACATTATGCCATTTCAGTGTTCTATTTCAGGATTTTTTTTGTGAATAAATACATTTACAAAGTCAGATTTTTAGTTAGAGAGAGGGTTAAAGACAAGGGACAGTCAAAATAACTTTTGTCAGTCAGCCGAGGGAGGGAAGATTTAAAATCAAGGGGGTCATCCATTGACCGGAAGTTGAAGCCTCACGGGAGCTGCCATCTTGTAGCAGAACTTCACCTGCGTTAGCATTCCCATTGACTCCCATTCATTTTGGCGTCACTTTGACAGCGAATAACTTTACATCTGAGGCGTTTGAAGACCCAATTTGTCCTTTATTTATTTCTAAAGAAACACGACAATGTGTAAAATGCTCCATTACCTTGTAGCTTATGTTATGGCCCCATAAAAGCAGTTTTAGTGAAAGTAGGCTAACGATTGCATCATACCCACGCGACTCTCTGTCACACAGTAAGAGATTACCGTATGGACGAGATGGCACCGAGAGACAATCGAGTAGTGTCCGAAAGTGGTGTTTCTATTATGCTGGTGAGCTCACTATATAGTGCTCTGCTCTCTACCCCCAACATAGGGGGTAGGGAATAGTGCTTTGAGTGGAGATTTTGGACACAGCACATGAGTTTCCATGTGAAAAATAAAATTAAGATGGAGGCTAGTCAAAGCTGTTCATTAGCAGGAGCTGTTTTAACCAGCTGATAATCTCATCCCAACCAGCTGATGTATCTGATGAGGGGAGTAATGTTGCTCCTACCATTGCTCCTACTGCCTCTGTTCTATTAAAAAAATGATTGAAGAGAAGAGTGCATTGATGGACCAGAGGAATCAGCTAAGAACAGAGCTGGATAAGTTGATGGACTCAGCTGCTGCCCCTGCTCCAACTGCACCTGCTCCTCCTTACAGCTACAGTAAGTTACATTGTGGTTTTTTAAACATGACGTGCTTTCAAATAATTATATTTCGAGTTTCCTCAGACAGGCTTTTGTATAAGTCATTGTATGATTTTTTTTAAATACATGTAAAGAATTTGTTTAAAAGAAAATAAAGCAGAGACATTTAAAGTATATTTATTTTCTGTTAGATAAACCAACAAAGAGGATTACCTCCTCCTCCTCAACATCCTCTTCATTGTCGTCCTCCTCATCTTCCACATCTTCTTCTGAGCCCGAAAAGAAAAAGAAGAAGAAGGCAAATAAACAAAATGAACGATCATTTGGGAGGAGGAGTAAATTGAAATTATAAAATGCTACTTAGCTAACACACTAGCAACTTGTTCACCTACATTCCGCAAATTTTGGACTTGATTTCCTTCTTGATGTTTTTTGTCACTGAAAAATTGTCAAACTATATTAGTTTCTTACTGTATATTTTTTTCAGCAACCCTTTACATTTGATTATTCAGTTTCTGTTGTTAAATAAACCTAATGTAGGCCTTCCTGAAACCCTGAACCCCGTGGTTTACACTGATGTTAAGAACACTTCTTATGCTATAGTAAAACACTGCTGTTCACTTTCAGAAGCTGTAGGGGTGTCTTCTTGTCACAAAAAGAATGTGAAACACGTATGAAGGTTATATAATTTTAAATATATTTTAAAGATAATTACGTTTATTTAACACACTTTAAGCATTATTGAATATCACATTATTTAACGAGTTATCACATATAGCATTTTCCTTCAATATCATGCATGTATATATATATACACTCACTGGCCACTTTATTAGGTACCCCATGCTAGTAACGGGTTGGACCCCCTTTTGCCTTCAGAACTGCCTCAATTCTTCGTGGCATAGATTCAACAAGGTGCTGGAAGCATTCCTCAGGGAGTTTGGTCCATATTGACATGATGGCATCACACAGTTGCCGCAGATTTGTCGGCTGCACATCCATGATGTGAATCTCCCGTTCCACCACATCCCAAAGATGCTCTATTGGATTGAGATCTGGTGACTGTGGAGGCCATTTGAGTACAGCGAACTCATTGTCATGTTCAAAAAAACAGTCTGAGATGATTCCAGCTTTATGACATGGCGCATTATCCTGCTGAAAGTAGCCATCAGAAGTTGGGTACATTGTGGTCATAAAGGGATGGACATGGTCAGCAACAATACTCAGGTAGGCTGTGGCGTTGCAACGATGCTCAAATGGTACCAAGGGGCCCAAAGAGTGCCAAGAAAATATTCCCCACACCATGACACCACCACCACCAGCCTGAACCGTTGATACAAGGCAGGATGGATCCATGCTTTCATGTTGTAGACGCCAAATTCTGACCCTACCATCCGAATGTCGCAGCAGAAATCGAGACTCATCAGACCAGGCAACGTTTTTCCAATCTTCTATTGTCCATTTTCGATGAGCTTGTGCAAATTGTAGCCTCAGTTTCCTGTTCTTAGCTGAAAGGAGTGGCACCCGGTGTGGTCTTCTGCTGCTGTAGCCCATCTGCCTCAAAGTTCGACGTACTGTGCGTTCAGAGATGCTCTTCTGCCCACCTTGGTTGTAACGGGTGGTTATTTGAGTCACTGTTGCCCTTCTATCAGCTCGAACCAGTCTGGCCATTCTCCTCTGACCTCTGGCATCAACAAGGCATTTCCGCCCACAGAACTGCCGCTCACTGGATGTTTTTTTCTTTTCGGACCATTCTCTGTAAACCCTAGAGATGGTTGTGCGTGAAAATCCCAGTAGTACATCGCGTACATCGCACATCCTCTTATATTAAAAAAATATGCACCTTATAGCTACATCTTACCTTTAAATATCAACTTCAAATTAATATAACTTCAGGCTCTAAATAGGTGAAAGTTAAAACATATGCTTTATGCCATACTTCTTACATTTATCCAGCAGTAGGTCTCTGTACAATCAGAGCGAGCTTCACACTCTAATTCAAAGTAGTCTTTAAACTATTTTATTATCTTTAAACATGTTTAGCAACACTTCGACGGACCATTTCTGCATCCCGTTTGTCATGACTCTTAATGACTGCGTCATTAATGAACATGCACAGAACATCACAGTTTTAGGTAGCAATCCGATCATGTGTATACATGGCTAATATTTTCTTAATGATCGGATAACAAAAGGTTTATGCCACCACTTACAATCCGAATAAAATTTCATTCAGATCGAGGTCATTAGGATCATTAGAGATTTTCTATCCAATTGAGGTCTTAATCTGATTACCAAAGGATTATAAAGGTCCATGTTAATGCATCCACTGAGTCAGTGCTTAAGAATGCCTAGTAGCAAATAAAACACCAACAATTGTAATATCAATGTGTATGTACTCCATAATGTTATACAGTTATCAAACAAAAACACAGTGCCGAAGAGCTGATAACAGTTGTAATAATGACCAAAAATGTCTTTCTGTCTAGTGACAACCCCGGAGCAGGTTACACACCGGTACCTGAGCATACTGGAAACATTCCAGAAAAAAAAGAGCATCACAGAATCCTTGAAAAAGCACAAGGTTGACAAAACAACCTTGGCTTTGTCAAGCATCATTGCAGAGGCATGTATAAGTACATATATGTAATCATAATTGTACTGTTTTTGTTACACAGCTTGCAGTCATGACCACTTACCACTATTACAATGTTGATATTAGTTACACTTAGTAAAAACTAATGCGGTCTAAAGACATTTTTTAATTTAATGTAGTCCTGGAATAAACCCTCCTTCATGAAGGTGATAAGGTTTAGTTTTTGTTCAGATCATTTTTGAGATAACTTGATTTAAACTGCATTGTACATAGTCTTGCTGTTTTTTAGTGTTATTTTAGTGTTATGCTAAACGGCTTCCCTATTGTTTTTGTCCACCCTATTTCGATGAGGGTAGGCTAAATAACAGTAACATCTATCTTTATTGCTGTAAAGTTGTACAGCAGCATGAACTACTGACTCTAGTGAATCAACACCTTTCTAATGGAGTCTGGGGTAAAAATGTGTAGTAGAACATTCACGAAGGAGGAATTTATCACAGGACTGTTGTATTAAGCTGCTTTTCCCCTGCAGAATACTGCATAAACTCGCCTCAACCAAAGTACCTTTCAAGGAAAGTCTGTTCACTCAGCGACCATATTTGCAATGCCTCCGGGCAGCAATTTTGGGCATCCAAGACCAAGTCCTATCTACTTTAATGGGGGAATCCAGAAATCAAAAAAAAAAAAAAATGCTGGCGAACTCAAAATAAAATAACATATTTCAAATCAGCACAAAATCTGACATGAACTATTGTATAAATGTTGTTTCTTATGCTCAAATATCATTTAACCTTAAACAGGCAATGTGCACCACAGGATACATACTCTTTAGTCTCTTGTAGGAGGCATGATAAATAATTTTTCATCTAAATGATGTTATCATTATTATAGTTGAGTCTGTTTGGAGTATGTGGGTCACATGACTTGGTTCACATTTTCTGTGCAGTAGAAATCTCATTCCAGGGCCGGGGCCCTTAGAGAAGATCCGTATAGGCCCTCCTGGCCTCAGGGCCCCCTGTACACAGTCCCCCTTCTCAGTCTATGTATTTTGCATTCAAAAATTGTGCAAATGGTAATATTCAAATGTAAAAATTATTTTATAAATATAAAAAATATATATCTGCCTCAATTTTAGGACACTTTCATACATGCACTATATTTTGCACATTATATATATATATATATATATGTGTGTGTGTGTGTGTGTGTGTGTGTGTGTGTGTGTGTGTGTGTGTGTGTGTGTGTGTGTGTGTGTGTGTGTGTGTGTGTGTGTGTGTGTGTGTGTGTGTGTGTGTGTGTGTGTGTGTGTGTGTGTGTGTGTGTGTGTGTGTGTGTGTGTGTGTGTGTGTGTCTTTTTTTTACAGCATCATAGAGCTACGTACCCTAGGAGATACAACTCATAAAATCCAAACTACATCAAATATTTAAAATATTCCTTTGGATATGTTTTACTTAAGTCCAGATGATATAAAAATTTACAATAAATGATTCTTTGCTGATCATTTTACACTCTTTGGGAGTCACACTTGTGTTCTTTGCGGTCAAAAGTGACCGGGAAAGCTGAAAATGATTCAATTCATGCAGTATTTATAATTAATATAGAGACTAAGCCTTTTAAATCAAATTTTTGAAGGCAGATTAGTGCAATCCGGTGAGAGAAAATAAGATAAAACTAATTTTATGGTGTAACCGCTAGATGCCTGTTTAGTTGAGAGGCTTGTGAATTGCGTAGTAGTTTTTTTGACAAAATTACTTGCCTTTAAGATGTGGATTTGAATGTATTTTTTTTTTTTTGAAATTCTCAAATACTATTTTTTTGTCAAGGTTTATAAAAAAAACAGTGTGCAAATAAAATAAAACTTTATATAAAACTTCAAATTTAATAAAACCTCTGGATTATCTCCATCTCTTATTAGTCTTCTGAAAAATTTTTGCTGTATGGTAATAACCGTACCAGTTCATTTATGTGTATAATTGTTTGTGTGTGTGTCTGTTTTGCAGTCTTGATGTTTTACAGTTTCACCCGTTCATCGCTGTGCACTTTTTTTCTGTATCGTGGATGATTTGTAGATTGTACACACAAAAATATTCTGTTTCCATGTTTTTTGCCCATATCCCATTCATTTCCTATTTTTGTACTAGTGCAACATTTTTTTTATTTTTTTTTTACATTCTGCTAAATATATATATTTTCTCTACTTGTGATTACAGGTGGCAATTGCATCAGAGGGGGAAGCCGTAACAGTGCCTCCTTATACTGCAGGGACAACCTTGCAGTCTTATGCGAAAGATATGCAACAATTTCTTTCACCCTGCCCCCAGCTGAAACTCAAAATTGATAAAATGAAGGCAGCAAACAAGCTGTTGCCTATAAAAATAAATTTAGGCATTACATTTTTTTCAAATACTGATGTTCAAATTTTCAAATTGATGTTCTTTTGGTAAACTTTTTATTCGTCATTTGTTGTTTTTACAGTTTCTTGTTGTTCTTTTAAAATTGTTAGTATTTAATGTGTTATAGTTCGGATAAGTATTTTTGTTTTAAATAAACTTTTATTGGCTTAAATTAATGTCTTTCTAGGTTTTACAATTTGTAATTTAGTTCTTTGTTGATAACTTTGGCTGAAGTTAGGTTTATCTGGACCAGCATAATGAAAATGGTTTAATATTGTACTTTATAACATGAAACAAGGGGGTAACAAGTGCCACTTTAATTTACAGCCCGCAGTTGTTGTACTTACTCTATAACTACATGAAGCAAGGGGGTAACAAGTGTCACTTTAATTTACAGCCCGCAGATGTTGTACTTACTCTTCAAACCTTCCACTACTGTCAAAAACCTTGGTATAATCTTTGATTCCTCTCTTTCCTTCCTTCCACACATTTCCTCTCTACTAAGTCTGCCTTCTTTCACCTTCGTAACATTGCACGTTCGCGTCCATTTCTGAACATCAGCGATGCTGAAACTTTGGTTCATGCTTTCATCACATCACGGCTTGATTACTGCAATTCTCTTTTCTATGGCTTACCCGACTCCTCTATAAATAAACTCCAATACATACAGAACTCAGCAGCTAGGGTCCTTACATACACAAAGAAATCTTCCCACATCACTCCGATTTTATGCAGACTTCATTGGCTACCGGTACGTTTTTCGTATCCACTACAAGATCCTCCTTATCACATTCAAAGCACTCCATGGTCTTGCCCCCCCCCTCATCTTTCTGATCTCATCCATACTTACTCCCCAGCTCGCACACTTCGATCCTCTGATACCGGTCTCTTAAGGATTCCTCAGCACAAACGATCAACTTTTGGTGGTAGGGCTTTTTGTACTGCTGCCCCAACTCTCTGGAATTCTATTCCCCAAGACATCCGTGACCTCTCATCATTACACGATTTCAAAACTCACCTTAAAACTTATCTTTTCGCTACTTGTTTCTGCTGATTTCTATGTTTATGTTCCACTATTTCAATTTTTATTTATTTTTTTTCTATGTCATGTTTCTATGTCTTTATTTATTTATTGTATTGTTTCTATGTCATGTTGTTATGTGATGCTTATTTGTACTTAACTGTAAAGCGACCTTGAGAACTTTGAAAGGCGCTATATAAAATAAACATATTATTATTTATTATTATTATTACTCTATAACTACATGAAACAAGGGGGTAACAAGTGCCACTTTAATTTACAGCCCGCAGATGCTGTACTTACTCTATAACTACATGAAACAAGGGGTAACAAGTGCCACTTTAATTTACAGCCCGCAGTTGTTGTACTTACTCTATAACTACATGAAGCAAGGGGGTAACAAGTGCCACTTTAATTTACAGCCCGCAGATGTTGTACTTACTCTATAACTACATGAAATAAGGGGGTAACAAGTGTCACTTTAATTTACAGCCCGTAGATGTTGTACTTACTCTATAACTACATGAAACAAAGGGGTAACAAGTGTCACTTTAATTTACAGCCCGCAGATGTTGTACTTACTCTATAACTACATGAAACAAGGGGGTAACAAGTGCCACTTTAATTTACAGCCCGCAGTTGTTGTACTTACTCTATAACTACATGAAGCAAGGGGGTAACAAGTGCCACTTTAATTTACAGCCCGCAGATGTTGTACTTACTCTATAACTACATGAAATAAGGGGGTAACAAGTGTCACTTTAATTTACAGCCCGTAGATGTTGTACTTACTCTATAACTACATGAAACAAAGGGGTAACAAGTGTCACTTTAATTTACAGCCCGCAGATGTTGTACTTACTCTATAACTACATGAAATAAGGGGGTAACAAGTGCCAATTTACAGCCCACAGATGTTGTACTTACTCTATAACTACATGAACTACATGTTTGACTTGCACTGTAACAACACAAAACAATGGTATATTTACACAGTAACTACAGAAAACAGTTTTGCTTGCCTTCACTATAGTTGCCTTGCCTATTTTTAATTTTGCTTGATGACCTAACAAAATCCTGTACTCTTAAAATACAATACTTAAAATACAGTACCTAAAATACGTACTGTAAATCCTGTACTCCTACAGCCTAGGCCCTAGGCCATAATATTTGAATAGTTAGCCCTTAAATATAAAATACTTACTGCAGAAATTATTTGTATCCAGGTTGTTACCCCTTTATTCCCAAAATATTAGAAATTGTTCCCTTATAATTACACGTAGGTTCTTTATAGGTACACTATAATTACCGAAAGGTACGCTGTAAATTTGGTGTATTACACGTATGTACTTTGTAAGTACACTATAATTACCAAAGGTACGCTGTAAATACAGTGTACTTACGCAGTACTTTCCGGGCTGTAATCTTAAAGCTGTTACCAACATTTTAATTATATTTTTAGATTTTCCCTTGTTTTTATTACCAAATATAAAATCCATCTTTATGTTTTTACTTAAACAAGACAGAACACTCGATCTTGGTTGGTTAGAATGCTATAGGAACATCCTGTCAAGTTTGAATGTGTTGATTTATTAATTATGGACTAATTAAATATTTTTTAGTTCAATTGTTTAATATGCTTCCTGGCAGTTTTAAGATGTAAAAAAAAAAAAAAAAAAAAAACCCTTTGTTTTAATAATTGTAAATTTTTTTCACCGACAATCATGTGGGAAATTGTGCCTTTTTGGTTATGTGACGTCGTTATCATAGACTGGATGTTATAAGGAATGAGAGTAGCTAAAGTCCAACAATGGGACTTTCAAGAAGGATTGTATTGCTCTGTCAGCACAAGGACATAAGAGGAAACAGAAAATTAACTAAATGGCTTCAAAAAAACAAGCTAATGGATTTTGCAAAGAAATGCAGAGTATGTAAAAGAAATATGAAATTGAGGAAGACACACAACAAAGATGGATACCTATGGTAAATATAGATCGTTATGATCCTTTTTTTCTTGTCAGGTTGGTAGCCTAATTTAAATGTAAATGCTAAGTGTTACTGTACTTTTGTATTTTAAGGGTATGTAAACGACGAGCACACAATGAAAAAGTGACAAAATCATGCCGATCAGGATCAATCTTTGAAAAGACCAAGTTGAGTTTACAAAATTGGATGACTTTTATATATAGGTAGGTGTAACAACATGGTAGATAACCAATTTTTTACGTTTTAAAGTTAAAACATTAATCTCTCTTTTTCCAAATATTTCACTATTGCTGACAGATTCTGTCAAGGATTTACGTTTATGGCAGGTCGACATGGGCCAGGATGGCATCGCTGGAAGCTCCGCCACCCTTTCTAAAATGAAGCTCTAAACTGAGATTAGTCTGCAGGAAAGCCTTGAAGAAGTTCAAAAGGAAGACAGGACAACACATAGGGGAGAACGGAATTTGTTGTGATAGATGAAAGCAACTTTCACCATAAAAGGAAGGTGGGATATCCTTTTAATTATTTAAGTTTTAATTATATGATTAATATAAGTGAAAACAAATAAGGTCGAAAAACTTGTGTATATGGTGGCCAAAATTATTAGAACAGTGAGATGATATATAACTAATAACTAACATTGTGACATATTTTAACTAAAAAACTAATATTTACAATTAAAAAAATTGTATTCCTGTGATCAAAGCTGAATTTCCAGCATCATTACTCCAGTGTCACATGATCACACAGAAATCAGTATATTGCGATGATTTGATGATCAAGAAACATCTAAGAATATTATTAGTGTTGAAAACAATTGTGTAAAAAAAAATCATGATTATTTATCAAAATTCATGATTATTAATCAGTATAACAGTATTTATCTGAAATAGAAAGCTTGTTGAAATAGAAAATTTGTTTTGGGTAAGAAATTAATACTTTTATTCAGCAAGGATGCATTTAATTGATCAAAGGTGACATTAAAAACATTTATAATGTTGCAAAAGATTTTAACCACAGGTTGAGAGCTTAAATTCCAACCACACAAATTCTTTGAAACTGTGTTTTTTGGAAACACCAAATCTTTGAAATGTGTTGGTAACAATGAATTATTAGACCATAGTTGGCTAATTATGCTTTGGGAAACAAACTGAAATGTAGAGCCACAAATAGAGAATAAAGGCATTAGTACTAATAGTTGACATTAGTTAACTACATTGGTTGACATAGACTAATACTGCCCTACAAAGGCAAAGCACAGTAACTACACATTTGGTCAAACTGAGTTAAGACTTGTAATGGGCTTTATGTCATGTGTTCTGTCTTGTGAAAAAATATCTGGGTTAAATTATGTTAAATATTATTATATTAAATATCTTGGTAGATTATGCATTACCACATAATCTACCCATAACATGTTTGACCGGCTGGTATAAAAACTTTAAAGGCCTTTTTCTCAGTTTCTTTGTTTGCGAAGTTACTGCACTTGGTCTTTGTAGGGTAGAATACATCTAGGTATGTGTGAGATTATTCAACTAGTCAATTAAGCGATACTGATGTGAGTTGACTTGGAAATTGTAGTCATTTACTTGTTGTTTGCAAGAGTCGCTGATTTCACAGACAAAGCTTAATCCTAGTCCTACAAAAATGTTTTAACTGAAAGCAACTTGTGTCAGTGTTTTAGTTGTTATAACATGTTTTAGCCTCTAGATGTCCTCATGGTGCCATCGTACCCTGCTTATTCTGTCTGTAATTAGTGGCATTACGTTCACATGTGTCATTTAGATGTGTGTATTTAAAGGGATACTCCACTGTGTTTTCATATTAAACTATGTTATTCCCTTAACTAAGACGAGTTGATACATACCTCTCTCGTCTCAGTGCGTGCACTATATCGCTCTGTATTGCTGCAAAACTATGTTAGCACTTAGCTTAGCCCAGTGCATTAAATATGGGCCACAAAGAGAAGCCACCAAACACTTCCTCGTTTTCCCTATTTAAACACAGTTACTTGAGTAGTGTAACTCGACCTATTCTGGTGACAAAAAATAAAACGTTGTGTTTTTCTAAGCGTTTAAAGTTGATGACTATATTGTATGGCGGAATACCATAAAAAGTGCTTTTGAGCACTTCGACTTGGCGCAATAATACCTTCACTCGTGAAAAGACCTCTTACCGGCTCCCGCTCCCTCTCCCCCTCCCTCTCATTTCCGTCAATACAACCAACGTGACATGCGCCGGTAGAAGTAGTTTGAGCGGAGTTGGAGAAGTAACAGGTTGTTGGATGCTAGTTTGTTTACAATCATGGTTAAAACGTGTATCGTGTACCTCCAATTGACTGTCACAATGAAAGAAAAAATGACTATAGCTCTTATGGACCGTGATAGGGAAGAAAGATATGACCCAGAACATACCGGAGCTGGCGAAAGACCACGGGCAAACAGCAATTGGTGGTGCAAGTGTGACTGTTGCGAACAGATGCCAACCGAAATCTGAGAGCCTGTGCTGTTTAGAATGGGACCAGGCATTGCCATCGAAGGTGGTGGTCAGTGTAGATCCAGAAGACCCTGGACAAATCGCATGTGTCGCGGCAAGCGATGTATTTGCAGCGATGATTCACCCGGCAGTTGTAAATTTTTTCTTTCATCGTGACAAAGACAAAGTTCTCCAACTCCGCTCAAACTACTTCTACCGGCGCATGTCACGTTGGTTGTATTGACGGAAATGAGAGGGAGGGGGAGAGGGAGCGGGAGCCGGTAAGAGGACTTTTCACGCGTGAAGGTATTATTGCGCCAAGTTTATGGTATTCCGCCATACAATATAGTCATCAACTTTAAACGCTTTGAAAAACACAACGTTTTATTTTTTGTCACCAGAATAGGTCGAGTTACACTACTCAAGTAACTGTGTTTAAATAGGGAAAACGAGGAAGTGTTTGGTGGCTTCTCTTTGTGGCCCATATTTAATGCACTGGGCTAAGCTAAGTGCTAACATAGTTTTGCGGCAATACAGAGCGATATAGTGCACGCACTGAGACGAGAGAGGTATGTATCAACTCGTCTTAGTTAAGGGAATAACATAGTTTAATATGAAAACACAGTGGAGTATCCCTTAAAGTCACTCTGTCTCATAGCCTCTTTGCTTGGTGTTTAGTTGTGCTAAAGTCGGTAGCCCAAGTAAGTGTCCTCTAATTCTGAGACATTTAATTTGTCTTGCCTATTGGATTGTTCCCTGCTCTGTTTTATTTTTTGTGGACTTTCTCCTCTGGAGTTTATACCTGTGGGAACATTTTTTTGGAATTTTTTGTGAAAAACCTTGTTGGGCTGATTTTCTTTTTTGAGGATTACTTTTGATGATTTTGCTTCAGCTGTTGATTTCTGTTATTTGAATTAAAACTATTTCTGCATCTCATCTACTTCTGAGTGCGTCTCACTGTTGGGTTCACCATCTCCAGTGGCTCAGGGGTTAAGAGTCTGACTACCACACCAGAGACCCGAGTTCTAGTCCCGGCTCTGACAGAAACACCAAGCCAAACATGAACTCAGAGACGCCCAGCGCACAAGAACTCTTCAGTACTGTGGCTCAGCATGAGACCTCCATCCAACGTCATGAAGCAGCGCTAGTCCAACAGGAAGCATTGATAGTTAAGCATTCAGAGTTACTTTCAGATGTCATGACCTCTATCCGTCAGCTCTTTGATCGGCTGCCTTCTTCCCCTGGTACTGCTCCTGTGCCTCCACCTATACCTTCTGGATCTTCAGTTGCCCTTGCAGAACCTCGCTTACCTCCACCACAACGATTCTCGGGAGACCCTAGTGCTTGTTGTGGGTTCCTCACTCAGTGTTCCCTTACATTTGAGCTACAGCCATCATCCTTCCCTTCAGACAGGGCCAAGATTGCATATGTCATCACCCTTCTTTCGGGTAAGGCCCTCTCCTGGGCAACAGCTGTCTGGAACGCCCAGAGTCCCTTCTGCTCAGGATATTCTGCATTTGAAAAGGAATTCAAACGGGTCTTTGATCATCCCATCAGCGGCCGTGCAAGCGTCTAAACTAGTCGCACTGCTGCAGAGTATGCCATCCATTTTCGCACTATTTCAGCCGGGAGTGGTTGGAATGATGAGTCTCTCATGGTGTGTTTCCAAAACGGTCTTTCTGAGGCTCTCAAGGATGAGCTTGCAACACGAGAGTCTACCCGTGACCTCGAGACCCTTATTGATCTGGCGATTCGACTGGAGAATCGTCTGAGGGAGAGGAGTTTACCCAGTGTGCCTGACAGTCACCATGCTCAGTTGTAACATTTTTTACTGTAGCATTTTGAAGTTATGGACCCATGAATTTGACAAATGTGACAATACAGTTAACCCTCTAGGCGCCACGGTCGAGTTCACCTCGACAAGATGCGTCACTGAATAAAACGGCCGATTTTGTCAAATTGGGTGTCAAATTTCGTTCGACATCCCCTCCACTGGATGGCAGACATGTCATACTTCATCCCTGACTCAAAAAAACGTCATGTTTCTATACAAATGTTCAGAGTTACAGCACACTGAATCAGTGTGATCAAAAGCGGAGATAGTGTGAGAGTGAGCCATTTCATCAGAGTCTCTCCGCGATCGCGGCGATAGTATTGTGGTGGAGACTTTGTTTATTATCACTGGGTATGTTAGACGAGGTCGAAGTATTCATAGTACAGAAGGCAGGGTGGGGAGTCGCAATAGTATGCATATCTGACGTGCGCGCGGCGAGGTAGATCTGGCCGTGATCGCGCTGCTCCTATCATCACTTATGAGCTGCGCTTTTGCCCTAACGAGTCATCTCTTGAACTAAACAGCTCTTGTCTACTTGTGTTTGTGTGTCATATAAATAATATAAGCCCCATACATGGAATCAGAGTGCCTACTGCACGTAGGAAATGGAAAATCTCCACAGCAAAAGGCCAAACACTACATGCATATGGTTTGTTCTACCATTTATTAGTAATGATTTGCACAGTTTGGTTATTATTTACTATATACCTGAGCATTCAGTATTGTGCCATATAGCATACAGAAGGTGATGGACATTTTGGGGAAGAAGTGCTGCATTTTATCATTTAAACATGTGACTTTTCATGAAAATTCTATAATCCAAGATTTCTGCCACTATATAACGTCATAATATGCAAATTAGATGGGGAAATTTAATCCCTACATAAACTTTGGGTCATGCTTAATATTTATCTAATTTACAAAAAGTATCTATCTTGTTTCACTTTTAAGATATTGTCTTTTGAAATTAAGATGTCAAAATCTAAAGTTTTTGGAAAAAACCTCTGGCGCCTAAAGGGTTAAAGAGAATTTGCATTGTTGGCCCTTTGGGGGCGCTATATCTCAGCTGATTTTGAGGGGACCTTAAAATTTGCAATTGTAAATATATTCAAATCTATCCACTTCATATTTGTGTGCAGCATTGTGACTGATTGATTTCTATAAAAAAAAAATATTTTTTTAAATAGGTACCACTTTAGAATAAGGTTTTGTTAGTTAGCAGTTAAATACATTAATGCATTACTAATGCACTTGCAGCATTATTAACCTTTGTTAATGTTCATTTCAACATTTACTAATACGTTATTAAAATCAAAGGTTGTATTTGTTAACATTAGTTAATGCACTGTGAACTAACATGAGCAAACAGCTGGATTTTTCTTAACTAACATTAACAAAGATTAACAAATACAGGAACAATATTGCTCATGGTAATATCATGTTAGTTAATACAATAACTAATGTTGACAAATACGATCTTATTGTAAAGTGTTACAAAGAAAAATTGCATTTACCCCTGTTAAATGACCCCCCCCCCCATTAGGAATTCCTTGGTATGTGTGTGTACGTGTGTTTGTGTGCATGTGAGTGTGTTATGCATTGAGGATGTCACCTTCATTTATGTGTTTGTGCTTGATTATGTCAGAATTTTTTTATATATATAATTTTTGGGTCAAAAAACAAAAAAACTCGCATTCTATTCATTCCTATGGGGGTCAACTTAACCCGTGAGGGAAGGATTTATAATTACTTTTTTTTCAACCACATAAACTTGTCGAATCCAGTCACTTTATTTTAATTTTGTGTGTGTGTGTGTATTCCAAGTTCAAGTGTGACAAAAGTCCAGAGGACCCGATGAGAGGATGAGGGTAATTTGTTTTTTGTCTTTTGGAAACGGCATGCATTCACAAATCTCAGGGGTCACGTGACGCCGGCCTTTTGCACATGAAATGTTTCATTGCTCCCTTGAACTGCCAGTGTGTGGTGGGACACACATGCTGAGACACAGTTTTGTCCACTCGAGGTCACCAGGGCTCTGGCCTTCGGAGGGAGAAGTGTAATGTTCTGGGGTATGTCCCTTTAAGAGCCATGGGGTTTCCCCCAGAGCGTCACAGAGTTGGACAGAGGATGATATAAGGTATTCTTTATGGGTTTCCCTCTCAATTAAATATGTCTGTTCAGGGTAAACTGTGTCGAGTGCATGTAACACAGTAGGTTACAGTAGGGGTGTCATGCTCACTTCTGATTGAGAGTTTTCCTCAGGATTTAGCCACAATTAAATGCATAATAGATTGAAAAACTGTTCAACATGAATTTATAAAAGTTTGTAGCCTATACTTGTTCTCATTACCGAATAAAGTGATGAAGTGAAGCTTGGATTGGATGGTTTGATCATCATTCTGAATACAATGTAGCTTTTTTTTATGAAACTTCAGTTCAAGTGTTTATAAAAAAGAATAGGCCTACATGATAAAATGTTGGTTTTTTTATGGAAAGAGTTCTGCTAATTAAAAGAATACCTAAATATGAAGATATACATAGTGATTTAAAGTGCAAAAATAATAAATAGTGAACTATAAGTATAATATATGGTCACTTAAAATAACATGTACCTAACTTGCAGTATAAAACTAATAGACTAGTAGTTTACTGAGAGAGTGTACTTTAAAGTGTACTTTCATAAACTAAAAAAAACTGCTACAAGTATTTGACTGAGTTCACTTGTATAGTAGATGGTACAAATGAAAAACATGGTTGTAAAGTAGTTGTACTCAAGGTTTTCTACTGTTTTTTAAAGTGTAAAAATACATGGAAGTGGACCAATTTAGTCCCATGTAGTATTGAAACAAGGATAGCACAATGATATTAGTGTACTTGCTACATAAGGTATGCGAAGGTACATCTCAACCATTTGGTAGACCGCATTTTAAGTCCCTATATTTCATTGAAAATGCATCAAGCTTAAATCAACCTGAATGAGCCATCTCTACCGTTTGGTCTCAGTTGTGCAATGCTAAAAAAATCCACTAGATGACACTTGTGTCTGTGAGCGGCATGCCTTTTCAGTGTCCCTTTCAACAGCACATGGAGACACAGCGAAAATTTACTCCTCCTTTGATGACGTATATCGGCGGGACTTTTAAGAGTAAGACTATTTTGTTGACATATTATTGTTCCAGAGTAGTTGTTAAACAGAATTATGTAACTTAGTTAAACAAAATTAAGTCTTATATGGGTCAAATAATTTTTTCAAAACATGCTCTACCAAAGGGTTGAGATGTCACTTTATAGTAGAGAAGCTAGCTTGGTAAAATTAGCTAATGTTGGTAAAATTAGATATTTACAATGAACAAAAGGGTTAGTGTTGTTAAAATTATTAATTTATTATCATTCAATTACATATTTGATAAAAAATGTTTGATCAGTATATATTTTTTTTACCATTTCTGTTCTGTATGGTAAATATCAAGAATAAATTTGAAGAATTAATACCAATTCTGGTGTTACTATTAATTTCATAATTTAAAATTGACTATGTTTGTGTATTACTATATGACAAGCATTGTAAGAGTACATGGTTTGTAATAAAAAAAAATCTTTATGTTTTAGACTTGATAAATGGACATCAAATCATTTTACAGTACAAAACCATGATGGAGTCATCAATAGCAGCCATCAGATTTTTTTTATTAGTGAAGAAATTGCACTTAATATGACTTGTTCTGAATGTTGTTCTTCTATTATGAACAGACGTTCTCAACCGTTTGGTAGAGGACTGTATCTAAAATACTGTAGGGTCTAATTAAATTTTTTTTTTTGATTGTTGTTATCATATTGAATAAAAAATGCAAAGAAATAATGTTTCCTTAGCTTTTTTCATGGTGCGTACTTTAAAGGGTAAAAATACACTTAAAATTTACTCTAAGTATTTTAATAAAATGAACTAAAGGTAGGCTATACTTTCTTTTTGTAAAGGTCAGTAGAGGTGGATATACACAGAGTTTATTGATCAAAGATAGACAACGGCTTTAAAAACATTTCATTTTATTCACTGCAATTATAGAACGTCAAACACTGATCACTGGCACAAAATGGTACAATAACAAGTCTCTAAGTAACATTGCATAGTTATTTTTATTTAGTATTCATTTTTATTTAGTATTAATTATTGTTACAACTTTTACAAATAATTTTACAGAGTATCTTAAATCGATTGTATATTTCTTGCCGATGTTGAAACACATCTAAACTTTAATGTCCCTACATTTTTTAGGAAAGAAAGTATGATGAACACAAGGGGGTAGCAATGTCAAATGAATAAAATGTAGTCTTGTATTTTCTGTAATTACACTCTTAGAAGAAAAGGTTCTATATAGAACCTTAAAAGGTTTTATCAGTTCTATCATATGGAACCCCTAAAGGAGGTTCTATGAACCCTATTTAAGGGGTTCAATAATAAGAACCTTTTAGGGTTCTTTGTAACCAGGAAAAAGGTTCTATATGGAACCTTTAGGGTTCATTCATTATCATTTGTTTTGATCTTTCCGGATTAAATATGTCATATTACTGTCAAACATCAAGACCCTAAAATGTATTTATGAATGCATGTGAATGATCACAAAATTCAAGATAGGGGTTAGAAAATGTATATATTTATGCAATTAATCAATATCACACGAAGAGTACCATTTCAGTTTTTCTCCTCCAAAAATCAGCATGATTAAAATGGGATATTAAGTTACTACAACAGTTTAATTAACAATAATTTAATTACAACTACAAAATGTTGCAGAATAATGTAATATATGAATGAATACAAAGAACATTTGTGCCAAAAAGGTTCTTTCTTGTCATTATAGAACCTTTTTTAGCATAAAAGTTTCTTTGGAGTTGAGGAAAGAACCCTATGCTTCATATATAGAACCCCAATGAACCCTTTTTTTCTAAAGAGTGTAGGTTTATATAACATCACTTGAGACTAGCACAGAAAAGTGGACTATATTTAGTTTTATCTTTTGGGACAGGGGTTTTAGTTTTGTAAAGTGCCTTTTAATGGCACTTGAATGTTTGTGTTAATGTATTTAAGTTACTTTTGTTTTATTTCAATGTTGATTCAAATGAATAAAGAAATTTCCCTTTTCCCTTGTCTTTCATTCTTTATCTATTTATATCCATATCCATCTATGATTTTTACATTGCTGTGTAAAGCGTGAAAACGACAAGCCTTAGTCTTGTAATCAGATCAAGTGTGTGTGTGTGTATAAGCTTGTGTGGTCGAAAGAGGGCGCTGAGAGCACAGGACAGTGGTTTCTTTACTCTGACCATCACACACTTCCTCTCCTGTCGGACTAGCCGAAATCAGTCGAATCTGGTCTTTATTCGGTTGCGCTTCTGAGGTTTATCACATGTGGTTCAAAGTTTATTGTTGGCTGCCCAGAACAAATTAAAACGAATGAAATACGGCGTATTTTGTATATTTTATACAAATTACATCTTCATGTGTTTTATTTAGGATGCCGATGCTCCTACAACCTCAGAGAGAAACATTTCATGCAAAAATAGTCGGGATTGTTAATTCGATAAAGCATTGAAATTGATATTTATATTGGCCTGTAGAAATATATTAGAAGCTTAACGGTTCGTTGAGTGTTTGGTTATTGTCTGAACATATGCGGTTTATATTTGTACAGTTTTGATTGTTCTTGTTTCCGCGCATATCAGTATTATCATAATACTATTATGTCATAGAATGCGTCCTCTTTTAAAATTTAGATTAAGAAAAAGTGATTCATTTTATGTGTTAATTATAAACGTATAGAATTGCACGATTGGTTGTGCACACACAAGGAATAAACAAAGCGATCAAACAAAAATATTGATTTGAAAATACTTTCCCCGCATTTAAATGGGAACATTTTGATTTTGCAAAAAAATAATTACCGCCTGTAATTCACTAAAGCCAAATTTAGTAGCCTATAGAAACGGGAGATTAAATCGTGTTGTTTGTTTTATTAGTAATACTTACTGGTTACAGTCTTAAACTGGTAACACCAACACGATCACGGCTGCATGTATTTCTATATGATCTAATATAGCCAGCTTAATTGAGTGATATTAAATCATATTTTTCACTATCATTAAAAATAGTTAATGAATAGAACCGCATAAACCACATCTTTAGCTAACAAAACTAGTTATATTTTTTGGCCACACTTTATTTTAAGGTGTCGTTGTTACAGTGTAATTATATATTCAATACTGAAGTATTAAATATGTAGCTAGCCTACTTACTACAGGGCTAGGGTTTGGTTTGGTTTAGTTTAGGATAGGCTAGTGGCATGTAAATATGCACAATTTGTAGTTATAACGTGTAACAAGGACACTGTAAGATAAAGTATTACCCAATTTTTAAAATCAATAAATCTTGTTTATGCTGATTTATGTTGCACCATCCAAAGGACCAGTGGACACAAACAATGTCTTATATTTGTTAACAAATTATCAAGGCTAATCCATTTATTTTGCTTCACATCTAAACCCTGTTTTGGAGATATACTGAGGTAGCTTGTTTAATTGGCTGGAATGGGGAGTTCGGGGTGGCCAGGAGTTTGGGGTTAAGTAAGAGGCGCGCGCTGAATTGTACAAATAGCCTGGGGCAGAAGAAAAAGTTCATGCCCGGGTCCCTGTAAGGAGAAACCAGTGAAGTATCAACTAGTCCATGGTCACTTAATCAGAGCGACCTGTGGGGGATTAAGGAAGATATTGTGACCGCAACTTGGCCTCACAATTATCATTCACAATTAAATGTTGTGTCCCTCCCCTAAATCTTCCTTTCATAAAGGATGCGTAGCCGTCGTACGTTTTAACAATTACGGTAGATTATTTGGTTTTACCTCGAAATGATATGCATAGCTAAGCATTCATTTTCGTATACTCTTAGGCCCGCTTTTTAGTGAAAGAGCTTGAAGAAATGTGTAGATCTAAGAACAGTTCAGAAAATTCAAATTAAAAGGGAAAAGAAAAAAACCGAGAACAATATTTAAGTTGCATTAATTAGCCCACAATTATTTTTTCCCCAAATAAGAATGCCAATAAGGATAACAAATTAAATCACTCACAATCAGTTTGATCCTCAATGGCGTAAAGCCTAAATATACACATATGCCTAAATAAATAGGGAATTACTTTAGAAGTAAACCATTTTACGAAATCACCAATTTTATTGACATGCCATAAAACAGCCTAGAGGCGCTAAGGTGAAGGATGACATACTTCTCACCCGTTTGACCAATGGTGACACATGCGAGGTGTTTTGCTTTACCCATTTGTTTCTCAGGGCTTTTAATCTTGCTCGCACTTGGAGCAAACTTTCGCACCTCGACTCTTTCTCCGGTGCTTAACTGACTCAATCCCAGCATAATGCGCGCTCCGGCCGGTGTGACGAGCTTTGATCCGCGCCCCAGTGTTGATTGAGACCGTTCACTAACAGCCAGTGTTAATAAAGAATTGGCATTGCGACTTAAACATGCAGGAAGCCTCCAACCGGAGATTATTTACACTAATTCCCATTTTGATTATTTGAAAACAAATGCTCTCCAAAACCTTGTAATGGGCTTCACGAGCTGGTGCGAAATACAAATCATTACAATTCATTAATACCACATGTTTGCACTAATTCGGCCGGATCCAAGTTTGTTTTAAATGTGTATGTATTTAATTAATCGACCAATCTTTGATAACGAAAAGGGTGTGAGGAATCAGTGATAAAAAAGAAGTTAATTTATTATTTTTAGCATTCGATTATAGGTGTTATTTTTTAACACACATTTTGAATGTTGCATTATAATTTTTTATTAAAGTATTTTCGATTGCGTATCTGCGCTAGTTTTGCGGAGAGTATACGGTTCTTTAAGGTCTGGAGAAGTGTGTGTTTGGCTAGGGTGGGCTGGGACGTCCCAACACCTCTCGTTTTTCTTCAACCTTGTGTGTGGCCGCTCGCTTTGCACGGCCCGACCTCCCATTGGACAGCTTAGATGTTGTTGGGAGGAGCCTTACTGGCAGCAAAAGAGGGAAAAGAATTGAAGTGCGCAAAAGTATTATGTATTGACCGATGCTTAGTGTTCAGAAGTTTTCCAATGCGCGCTCCGACAGAAAGAGGTGGCAAGTACGCGAGTCTGATCAACACCCGGTCCGACAGTCACATTTTGTAAATACGGTGGACTCTCTCGGTGGACTGCCTTCCTAGTTTCAGAGGAGGCGCATTTCAAGGGGACTTGTGGATTGCTTCAGACTTCTTGACGTCTGTTCTTCGCCAGCACCGTTTGGAGAGAAGTCATGCAGGCGCGCTATTCTGTCTCCAGTCCCAACTCGCTGGAGTTGTGCCGTACATCAGCAGCGACCAGAGTTATTACCGGGCCGCCGCCGGAGGGGGGTACACCGGGATGCCAGCCCCCATGAGCATGTACTCTCACGCGGCCCACGACCAGTACCCCGCCAGCATGGCGAGGGCTTATGGACCGTACACGCCGCAGCCGCAGCCCAAGGATATGGTCAAACCACCGTACAGTTACATTGCGCTCATCACTATGGCCATCCAGAACTCCCCGGACAAGAAGGTGACCCTTAACGGTATTTATCAGTTTATTATGGAGCGCTTTCCCTTTTACAGGGACAACAAGCAGGGCTGGCAGAACAGTATCCGACACAACCTGTCCCTGAACGAGTGCTTTGTGAAAGTGCCGCGCGATGACAAAAAACCTGGCAAAGGCAGCTACTGGACCCTCGACCCGGACTCGTATAACATGTTTGAGAACGGCAGCTTTTTGAGGCGACGACGGCGTTTTAAAAGAAAGACGCTGTGAAGGATAAGGACGAGCGAAATGTTAAAGAACCACCATCGCGCCAGCAGCAGCAGCCGCCGCAGCAAGCGCAACAGGGCCGCGACCAGGAACAGTCGGTGCCCGTGCGCATTCAGGACATTAAAACCGAGAACGGCACGTCCACGCCTCCGCAGGCCGTTTCGCCCACGCTCAGCACCGTTCCCGAGATTGAGAGCCCCGACAGCAGCAGCAGCATGTCGAGCGGCAGCCCGCACAGCATCCCGTCCACCCGCTCTCTCAGCCTGGACAGCGCCGGGGAACAGCAGCACCACCACCAGGGCCAGGCCCCTGCGCAGGGCTTCAGCGTGGACAACATCATGACCTCCCTCCGCGGCTCGCCTCACAGCTCCGGCGAGCTCACCCCGTCTCTCGTGGCCTCCTCGCGGACAGGTATAACCCCCACGCTGTCCCTGAACTACTCTCCCAACCAGACGTCCGTGTACAGCTCGCCCTGCAGCCAGAACTCGATCTCCACTACCTCCAACGCAACCTACCATTGCAACATGCAGGCCATGAGCTTGTACGCGGGCGGAGATCGCTCGGGCCACTTGGCGGCCACCACCACCGTGGACGAAACTCTGCCCGATTACTCGATCACGACCACCACGTCGTCCTTAGGCCACGGGAATCTCAGCTCGGCCCAGGAGGGCCACCATCCGCACCGAGGGCGCCTCGCCTCATGGTACCTGAACCAGGCCGGAGACATTGGCCATCTGAGGCGTGACGTACCCGGCGCAGCAGCAGAACTTTCACTCGGTTCGAGAGATGTTTGAGTCGCAGAGAATCGGTCTGAATAACTCACCGGTGAACGGGAATAACAGCTGTCAAATGTCGTTTCCCCCGAGTCAGCCCATATACCGCACGCCTGGGGCTTTCGTGTATGACTGCAGCAAGTTTTGACCAAACAAGTGTTTTTCGAGCTTCTTCTTTCTGTCGTTGTTCTTGATTTCCTCCTCTTTTTCGTCAAAACCGAGAGACGCTGATATTTACCCTTGATGGACTGAACAGAAACAGAACACAAACACTTGATGTTGGTTTGTTAAGGACAGTGTTACTTCGAATAACACGTAAGTCTTCTTCGTTTTTGTGAGCTATATGCTGGGCTGTGTTGAAATGCGTCAGACGTTTATGGACTTGTTATTACGTGTAAATTGCATATAGTAATTTATTTCTAAAGTGTAGCCGGATATTATGGACCAAACACCGAAAAAAGTGTTTCTAATTTGAACTGCATTCATTGTCCAAATGTTCCATTATAACAAGGAACGGAACATGTATTACGCCATATTCTTTCAAACTATCTCCTTTTGTTGAAAAAGTATTCTGAAGGAACTGCATTGTTTGTTTAATAAATTGTCATGCTATTTGAGTTAAAATTAGGCTTCGCCTGATTTCTTAAAGCCCTGAACAGAACTGTGTGCCAGCAGAGAGTAATAATAATGCCAATCACACACATAAATGACCCAAATAAGCGTATTTTCCAGTTTTTTTGGCGTTACTGTGGCACAGTTGAGTGTTGTTTAATCCGAAACTACGCATAATATAAAAATGCCTCTAAATGTACATAAAAAAATTATACTTTGATTACACACATTGATTTATATCAAAATAATTACAAGCACAATAATACAAATGAACCCTCAGCATTTAAGGGAATTATGAAATGCTAAATATTCATACATCAGTTCCGATATATGCTTTTCAAACTAATTTTTGGCTATCTATTTTTTTAGTCATTTTACAATTGCATCATTTTTCAGTTTTCTATAAAATGTAGCAACATTTATTTTTTTATATACTGAATAAATATATTGAATATAAAATATATTTAAATGTGATTTAAATAAAAAAAAACACTATGAAAAAGTCGAGTGGAATTCAGGCGTATCATCTTATTATTACTATTAGTAGTAAAAATATCCAGTTATAACCTAAAATTGTGGTTTGAGTTGTATTTATAATGTATCTATTTTCTTAAGTAAAAAATCGATTGACTTGATCCACGTATATTAAAAAAGCAAAGTAGCCTAACAACTGCAGATGTTCTGTTCTGCATTGCAGTAGCAGCAGTAGTCATAAAATCAAATGTTGCAATGCACAACCGTTTATATTTTAATTGCTGCGAGGTGTCGACGTATTTTGCTCTAATTTGTCATTATTGCTTTACGCAACTCCATGCCAGACGCGTCTGTCATCATCTTGACCTGCGGCCTTTGGTAACACTTTTTCGGTCATTGTTATTCACCGCTTGTGTTTAGTGTCCACGTGTTTACTTGCGCATAGCTTGGTTAATATCATACCAGACATGCCAAAGATACTCAAATCCCCACTGGAGGATTCATCGACAGTTGAGCTTCATAAATATAATACCTTATGGGCGTGTCCTCAGAAAAGGCCTAATGTACAATAACCCCCCCCCCCCCAACTCACAAAAACAAAATATGCAGATAGTATTAGGCAAATCTTCCGAAATGTATTAAACAACCACTAGTCAAGTTAAGTAAATGTCTCTAAAAATGCCCGTATGTTTAATAGCCGTGATTTTTTTATGCACATGAATTCAGAAGTGCTATGGTATGATAGCGACTGGTACCTTTTTATGTTTCTTCATTTTATTAAGGAGTTGTGATAATACGAGCATTTAGAGGGCTTTTAAGTAATCAGATTTTCTTAAATAAGTAGTAAATAAAAAAATACAATGTGTATAATGGCGTATTTATCATGTTTCTTGAAAGCTTGCTGCTAATTGTGTGAATATGTTTTAAATGTTTGTATTATTATTATTTTTATTACTAAAAAATGCTGGGTTGTTTCAACACATGTTTGAACAAACCCAACCGTTGGGTTTAAATTGCAATTAAAAATGTAAACATTTATTTGTCCCACATTTTTTAATATCCCAAACATGTGTTGAAACATTCCATGATGTTTGGAGTATATTATTATTATTATTATTATTACTGAAAATATTGTGTTTTTAATTTTCTATTGTGTATTTTTAGTCTGCAGCCCAGTGATAGGCCCAAAGACCCGGGGCAAACGCACACGTGTTCTCATTGGTTGGCTTCACATATTTTCATTGCATGAGCGGTTGGTAGTGATTACAGCGGTTAATTAATCGGCCAATTAACTGAGCGTGCGTCAACAATTGCGTTCTCTGGTTTGCCTCTTTCACTCGGTATGGTATGTGCTGTAAATGCGCCCATATCACGTTCGGTTAGAGTTTTTCTTTAAAAATGTGGCTTTTTCGTACTGTTCATCTTCAGTTATACATATATAGGCCTATGCAAAAAAATCCGAATTTAAAAAAAATATTCATAACAAATGTAGGGTATTTTTGGAGATAACGGCGAAATTACAACAACGACAATGACAACAACCTAAAATATAGATTGTTTAATAATAATAGCATAAAGAAATTAAAAACTGCATATAATAACATCGATGATACGTTTCAGTATCATACACCTTCATGAATGAAACATGACAGTTGCAAATTAAGTTATTTGTGCAGCTCATGTGCGTCTGGTCACAATGAATTTTGGCCTTTCCTTGCGCATTCTCTCCCCACGAAAAAAAAAGTTGTAATCATGCTCATAAAAGTCATTAGAGCCTTTCCCGAGTAATAAACAAACGTCGTGTTAAGCGCAAGATTGATGGCGCCCTCACAGAACGGGCCAGGTCAGGAAGGAATAAAATTCAATCAGTGCGCAGGACTCATTTTTCATGAGACGGAAAAGGCAGAAGGGGACGGGGGTCAACAGGGACAGGGAGCACCATCAACAATACCTCAGGAGAACAGCGAAATCCTCGTGCTGTGGACTCACAATCACACTCTTAAATCTGGAGGATCTCAGGCAGGATCGCAGTCTGAATTATTGGACAGTCCAGGTGAAGAGACGCACGTATTTTTTGGCCTTCATTTTGGAATCCCACTTTTCATCCGAGCTCGTGGAGTTCAAACATTTTGATTTTAGGCTAGATTTATTGCGGATTTTTGCTCAAGGCCTATTTTGTTTTGTCAACTCGGTTAAATTCTAATTTTAATGTTCAAATAGGCCTTACTAATTGAAATGCATTTGGTCAGTCTCAAGATATATTTAACACCACACAGATTAGGCTATACAAACTATTTAAATGTTAACATAGCATAGCCGAACAATTAGCTTATTAGCGATATGCAAGCGGCTGTTGAAGCGTAACCCATAACACAGTCTCATCCCAATAGGCTAAATTGTGTTTCTCAGAAAAGATTCTCTTAGTTTCAGTTCTAAATATGTTCGTAACAAAATCCTGATCCTCATTTGGTCCAATGTGTTTCAGACAGTTTTTTCTTCTTTTTCTTTTTTTAGTCATGCATGCTTTCCTGTGTATTCCAGATATTTAGGTCGCACCTCCATTTTGATAGATCACGCGTAGCAATAAATAGCTGAGTATTATTTTTAAATACAATATTTGACATTGTCTACATGCAAATGGTCCCGCCACATTATGTAAGCATATCCACACACTCATGTATCTGAATCAGACACAAAAAGTCCTTATGTTCAGCATTCCTCTGATGTTCTCTCTTGAAAACATTTCAATTTCCGTTTATCAAGAAAGAACATCTTATGACAATTTCACTCAACAGGCAAAAGCAATTGATTTTGCTGATATGAAGCGCTGACTCGATATAATCTCTTATGTAGCTATATGCCAACAGTGACTCACTGAAAAACACAAAACAAATTAATTTTATTCATAATTAGCCTACACTATACCCAAGAAAATAAATCTATAGAAGTAACAAGTACGCTTATTATTATATTTAATCAATATAACAAAAAATCCTGGACTGTGTGCAGTGAGTTTTTTATTTAAATGATTAAATGTTTATAATTTAAGTTCATTTTCGTAATAAATTATCAGTCAAGTCTATGGAGTTGCAGAATTACGCACTCAAGTCAACTCTCGCTGTAGAACCGATCCATTAAACTCTTCACTTGCTGAGCTATATTTATTTTTACATCTACGTTCGTTATTGCAAGAATGAACGAATATTACGTTGTGTTTGTTTCAGTGTCAAGATCGTGATAAGTTGCTGGGCTGCTGAAGATATGTACATGGCAGACTGTGCTTCGCTCAATTGATCAACAAAGTAAAGTACATGGTAAAATGAAAACAACAGAAGATGCGATATTTTCACATGAACTGGTTTTCCTATTTCAATAAAGATAGGCTCGAGTTTGTTGCTACAATGAGAATGTTATCAATACACAAGACAGATACAACATATGATTCAAATAGTCTGAATCATATTATATAGTGTTTTTTTTTTGTTTTTGTTTTTTAAAGCAACCAATGCATCTTCTGATAGGCTGATTTAGTTCTTATTGGCCCGGTTGAAATGTTTAAAGAAATCATGTTGCGGATAAAAACGATAGGCTAGCGTTTTTTTCTTGTTACTTGTATTTTAGAAATACACTATTTAACAAATAACAAATACATAAAATAAACACATAATGGTACTATATTGTCCTTCAAATGTTGGCTATGTGGAAATAGAGCGGTTTAGCCTATTTTCAACTGAATTAATATTTTCCTCTCTCGTGTTCTTCTATTTAAAATAATAATACTAATAATAATTCAAATACAATAGCAATAACATTACCTATCTCATAATATGGTTAAAAGTGTTATTATTTGTATTGGTCAGTACTTATTAGTCTAATTTTACTAAGCTAGTAACATAACCAGCTCAGTCACAGTTAACGTTCATCCCCGACCGTGCACTTAATTTGCATGGCTCGGGTCACGCGCTAAACCAGAGCCACATTGCGGATCAACCCGAGTCGCTATAGACGTTTCCATGTGCCGGTTGAGTGAGGACAGAAGAGTTGAGGAAGAGAAACACACCGTGCACCTGTATATGCTTGACTGAGTGCTGAGGCGGAATGGAAAAGAGCAGTGTCTCAAACTCACAGAGCCCAACCTCAAAGCGCCATCTGTTTTCAATTAGGAGTCCACATAGACTCGGGCTCTGTCTGACAGTCCAACTGCCAGTTAAAAGGCTCAAAGACTTGTCCTGAAAAAATATCCCACCCCGTTGCCTCTTTTTCAGCGTACTTTGAAACCCGCGATTTTTCTATTTAAGCCGAATAAATGTCTTCCCTACGGATGAAGCACTGCAGAATGGTTTTTGGTTGCAACTTGGGTTCAACATATTTCAGTTTAGGTTACAGAATCAGCAGATTTTTACTCATGTCGTGTTTAATAATAATACAAAAACCTGCATTTTTACTAACGTTACATCGCCTAGTCGCGTAAACAGAAAACGAATTAGATCGTATACGCATTCACACGAATTAGACAAACTTCAGAACGTGTTGCATTATTTTAGCTAATCCTAATTCAAATCCTAATCCTGTATGTGTACGGTCACATAATTCGGTGCGTCACTGAATTCGGAAACAAAACTTTTGAATGCCTCAACAATCATCTTAGCCTAACTTAAGAAAGTAGCCCAAGTCACCGTTTATTATTGGCATCTCCATCCAGTCTGAAACTCTCGTATACATCCCACACCGCCCATAGCTGGCTCCTGGCCGTTCTGCGCGAATAAAGGGACCAGTGTGATTTTTGACTTCAGGGAAATGGCCGAGCCCCACCGACCTTTGGATAACCCAGGTACCCTGGCAGGAAAGCGCGCAGTTTAACACAGGCTCTCCTTGAGTCGGGACCCTCAGCCCTTCTCGCTGACCCACGGGCTCCTGCAGCCGGGCTAATTATAGACGCTTTTACCTCAATATCTCGATTCTGCTCCTGTGACATAGAAGATTTTTGTCTCCAATTTAAATTTACGATCAGATTTTCCCCTGACGTCTTGGCTGCCCTTTCGTATTTTAATTACCTCAACCAGAGAGGGAAAAACATGATCATTTGTGAGAGGTCTTGATGAATGAAACCTGCATGTGAACCTGTGCTTTTTTCCTCTTGGGTCAAAAAGTCACTGTCTCTTTGGTTCAAGTTTTAACTGTAGAAATGATAGCTTGAATATATCGAAATGAACGTAATTTAGGCTAATTTACACAAAATGTCGGTATTTTGGCTTTTGTTCATTTAAACTTTACTAAATAATACCCGTGTTCCTTTACTTGATTGATCACAAACAAATAGGCTACATTAAATAAACGAAGGAATCAATAAAGTTGGAATGACTTAACAGATGTTTTTTTTTTCGTTCAACATCATTTGACATAAAATCGAGACAACTATCATAAAGAAGTAACTCCCGTCGTCATTCACAGTTTAGGGTTTTGTTTTGTCATGCATAATTAATGTAACTAATATCTCACATGATTAGCTACAGTAGACAATTTTACATCTGCAGCCATCGACAAACATCTGTACCTTTAAAGTGATACTTTAAAAAACTATATGAATAATATCTACTTTAGATTATATACTTTAGATATACCTTAGAATAAATACTTTAGATTTTTCTTTTCAGTATTGTTCTCCAGTCAAAAATGTATTTATTACCGTATTAAATATGCCGCCTCAATACCGTGTCCTATTACAGTGTGTTTTTATAAAATAAGAACCGGTGCACAACAGCACAATTACAACGAAGTCATTAATAAAAGTTAGAAATTCTGAACGCATGGGATAGTATCGCATAATAAATTGTGGTTGGTTGTATTACTCAATTATGCAATGTAATAATAATAATTCAACTTTATTTGATTATTTTTTAATGTTTTATATTAAAAAAGTAAATTAATTAAATTAAAATATGTATTTGCCTACTTATGCTGAGGCTGGTTATAGGTCACCAATAGGACATAGGCCTACAGCATGGTTTATGCTCATATTGTTTTTTGTTTGTATTATTACTGCCTAAAAGTAATTATATAGATATGCACAACACCACCATGATAATATTGCACTTTTCCATTTTCATACAATAAAATGGCACAATAAAAGTCTGCAAACGACTTACATTGCAAGTATCAGTATTTCACAATCCTCTTCATCTTTAGATATAAGTACAGTGTCTGATGAGGATTGTCTTCATACGCTCATAAATAATATATTATATGGGAAGATTGTAATCATCGTCACTCTGAGATTTAAACACACAGATGTTCACTGGTTTCCTTCACGAGTTGTGGGATCTGTTTTTCTGACCAGGATCAGTATAAACATGCAGGAAATCCGAGCCTGGATCTCTTCTCCTGCTTGTATATATACAGGTGCGGGGATTTCAAGACAAGGCATAAGATGAGGTTTTATTTTATTTATTTTTTATATGTTTTTCCTCCAGTGGCCAGAGAGCATGTGGGGTCAGAAATACCATGTTTGTTTTACTGAAATGAACAATGGCGGTGCTGTATGCCATGGACAATTTGTGTCATACTTGTATAAAAAATAATGGGAAATGTTTGGATGGACAGGTCTGATAAACATCCTGAACTCATCTCGAAAAGGGAAGCTGATATAGTGATAATGATTTTGTACTCTACACACAGATATCTATGGGATAGCATTTTGAAACATGTGGTTAAAACTACTGTGTGTGTTGGTGTGAGAGGTAATGAAACTGATCTCTGGAAATTAACCTCATAAATACTCACTAACACCGTAAACAGGATAGTGACTGTATCAGAGTAGGACATTGTGTAGATTTTGTAAGAAAAAAAACTTGTGTGTGGATATTTATACAGGGATCTTCTCCATGCAATATTATTCCATGTTTGCACTCTGATTATGATCTGTCCCTGTTCAGAATAGCAGGAAACCAGGATTTACCTCCTCAAGCTGAGTGTCATAAACACACACACACGTTTCCGATGAGAAAACTGTAGGATAGGATGTGATTTGGTCTTCGTTCACTGGTACCTGCAGGGAAAGGTTGTAAAATAAGTGTGTTTGATGATGTCAGCTGAAATGGGCAGTCAGATGCAGAGAAAATTATTTGATTACAGACAAACATTGTTTATTTTAGAATAAAATAATGTGAATTGTTCACAATAAGAGAGAAATAAGTAAATGCTGACTTTGACATTGAATCTGCACTTGTGGTACACCTCAAATCTTAATATTTGTATAAATCTGTAATTGCAGGTAATATAGTGTTAATGAAATAAAAGGCCATATACTAACTTGTAACTCTTTATAAAGAGAGTTGCTTCTTAAAGCCCCCATGTGGTGAAAGTCCAGTTTTTAATGTTGTTTGTGTCTATGTGGTGTTTTTAATATGCTTTAAGACAAAGCATGCACTCTAAAAATCCTGGGTTGTTTTAACCCAATTTTGGGTAAAATATGGACAAACTCAAACATTGGGTTAAAAAATATTATTTAAAAATGTAACCCAATGGCTGCATTTTTAGAGTGTGTTTAAATTCATTGGTCGACAGGATTGCTGAATATTTTCTCCTTAAAACTGCAGTGAACCAAAGACAGTCTCAAAAACATGGTTTCCACTGGCGTTTCTGATGTCACAAACGACCTTGAAACCAATCAGGGGTGCGTTTCCCGTACAGCGACATAGTCGCTAATTCACTACCATACGATGCATCGTTGGAATAATCAACTAGCTACTCACGACTGTTTCCCGAAACCCACTGTCGCAAAGTATCGTTCGCACTTGGTGGAGTAATAACTACTTTTAATGAAACTGTTTGAGATCCAATTAACCGATTTGTTTTATATAAATGACAGACATGTAATCTGAGGACTATTTCTAATTGTTCTCAGTTGTTTACATAGGCGCGGGAAGGGGGTGCTGCGGGGCTGCAGCCCCCCTCGTCATAGCATCAGCCCCCCTGGTGAGGGGCTGTGGTGGTGGACTATAATAAATATTATACTTAAAAACGTGAGAAAAAAATGTAAAATAGACAAAAGATACGGTGTTTGATATGGGATAAAAAATAATGGGCAGTGTATAAGATATAAACTAATGATTAATTATTTTAATATTTCGTGAATATGCGTACTGCGCGCGCCTCCTCCTCTAGTTGCTTCCGTGAATCTCACAACCTACCGTTCCAATCTCTCTTGTTCGGACTCAGAGATTCATCAGAAACACACCAGAACGCAAGGACATGTTTGGTGCACTTTAAATAGAGGTAAGAAATGGTTTTAAATCCCTTATAGGCCTACTGCCGCCAAGCATTAGCTTTATTAGGGCCCAAGCCCTGAAAGGGCGCAGAGCCCTATTGTTTTCCTTCCGATTATTTTTTTTTTTTTTTTTTTTTTTTTTTTTTTTTTTTCTTTTCTAGCGACTATTCGGGCACTTTTGAGGCCCTTAACATGCTCGAAACTCTTGAAACTTTGCACACGGGGTCAGAACCCGCGGCCATCAGAGCCGGGCTGAAGCTGGTACCCGGGCGTGGCAGGGCGGCTCCGTCAGCGCCCCTGGAATGGGGTCCGAACACCTGGTCCATAACTCAAACACACTTGCATGTAATAATATGAAACTCGGTACACATGTCGATAGCAGAATTTCATCTATACCTCCGTTCTTGCTTTTTACCCCAGCCCAACAGGAAGTCGGCTATTGAGGTTTTTTTGTAAAACACACGCAATGAACTTTTAAATACTCCTCCTAGAGCTCTGATCCAAATTCGACGAAACTCGGTCAGCTAGAAGTCAAGACATTGAGGATGAAAGTTTGTGTGGGGATTTTTGATATCTCGAACGGTTTGGCCGTGGCGAGGAAACGAAACTATGGCGAGAAACGTGAAACAGGAAGTGTGTCATAACTTCAGCATACATTAACTGATCTGGATGAAACTTCAGCAGTGCGTTCGCTGTAAGAGGACGATCACATGGATGTGACTATTGTGAGTCAAAGTTATAGCGCCACCAACTGGCAGCAGGAAGTGTGTCACTTTCAAAATGCTTTGAAATCACCCTCTGACTTTTATCCCGATTTGCTTCAAACTTCATCTGTATAATGTACATACACGGCAGATGAAGACCTATGAATGGATTCTTGATATCTTTGAAACTGTTGCCGTGGCGACGCATCAAACTTTACCATTCTTTTAGGATGCATTCTTTTAGGGATTCGAACATTTGTCCATAAATCAAACACACGTGCATGGATTAATATGAAACTCGGTACACTCATAGATCACATCAGGCCAAACAACTTTCGTGCTCTAAGTTTTACGACAGTTCAAACGGAAGTCGGAATTATGTTTTTTTTTTTTAAATAATTGTCCTAGAAAAACATCAAATTACAACCCATGCTGTTACCAATCACCACCAAACTCGGTGTGCATGAAGTCAAGACATTGAGGATGCTATATTCCGTACGGATTTTTGATATCTCGAACGGTTTGGCCGTGGCGGATTTTTTTGACTAAAAAAGGACACATAAAGTGTGTTATAACTTGGTTAGTTTTACTGACAGTTACAAAACTTGCCGTGTATATTGTTCTATTCAAGCCAAACAACTTTCTAATTAACAATAATAAGCTCAAACCCACAGAAAGTCAGATATTGTAGTTTGAATATGATCATGCTCTTTCTGAGCCTAGGCCTGTCACACAGTCTGTGTGTGTGTGTGATTGAGTCTTTTGACACACAGTCTCTGTGTGTGTGTGTAGGGGGAGGGGGCTTAATAATTTCACTGTGTGTCTGGCCTGCTAAAGTAAATACATTTCTTAAGCCTGGTATTTTTTAAATAAGTTTTTGTTTTTATTTTTTTATAAGTAAAGACATATAACCTGTTTAATTGTAGTGCATTGACAATAGTTTTATATAATTAGTGTATTAATTAAATTAACTTGGTCCATAAATCAAAGAAGGAAGTGTGTTAAAACTTCTGCATACATTAACTGATCTTGATGAAACTTCAGCAGTGTGTTCGTTGTAAGAGGCCGATCACATGGATGTGACTATTGTGAGTCAAATATATAGCGCCACCAACTGGCAGCAGAAAGTGTTTCACTTGCAAAATGCTTTGAAATCACACTCTTACTTTTACCCGATTTGCTTCAAACTTCATCTGTATAATGTAAACACACGCCAGATGAAGAGCTGTGAAAGCATTATTCAATATCTAAGATAATGTTGCCATAGCAACGCATTAAACTTTAACATTCCTTTTTTTTGATGATTTTGAGTCTCTTAGCGGCTTTTGGGGCCCTTAATGGGTTTGAAAACTCTTGAAACTTTGCACACAGGTCAGATCCCACAGCCATCAGAGCCGGGCGAAGATGGTACCCGGGTGTGGCAAGGGGGCTAGACAGCGCCCCCTGGAACGGGGTCCAAAAACTTGGTCCATAAATCAAACACGCTTGCATGTAATAATATGAAACTCAGTACACATGTTGATCTCATCGTTTCATATATTCATATATTCTCCTCAAGCCGGACAACTTTCTAATTTACACTCATGAGCTAGGACCCACAGAAAGTCAGATATTTTGGTTTGAAAATGTTGAGTGTCTCTCTGAGCCTACACTTCTGTATGGCAAGCCCTTTTAACATTTAAAAGCTAAGTTTGACTATTCGTAATTAACATTGTAGATATCAATAACGTCTTTCTAGTCGTAATTACATTTTGGATAGTTTGTATTATCATTTAAGATATCTGTAACGTAATTGTGACTTAGTCGAAACGACAGATAGAGTATGGCAAGCCGTTTTAACATTTAATCATTTTAACCTACTAGTCTCTATTTTCATGCTACTAGTACTTATTTTTTAGATATACAGCAACACGTTAAAATGAAAGAAATATC